>JAODUO010000560.1:137500-140000 GCA_025642075.2 Ridgeia piscesae
GACATCAATAAACTAGAAAGAGTCCAACGCAGGGCAATACAGTTTATTCTTGAACATAAACATTTCTCTTATGAAAGACGCCTGTTAGAATGTGGATTAACCACATTACAGACGAGAAGATTAAGAAGTGACCAAATAAATGATTTTAAGTTAGGATAGAGATAGCAACATTTTCTTTAAACTAAAAGGATATAGTATGACAAGAGGACATAAGGCAGCATTAGTCAAGCCATATTGTAGGTTAGATACGAGAAAGTATTCCTTCTCCCAGAGAAAAACATATAACTGGAATAAATTAAGACACGACTGTGTCATTGTAAGAAGGGTAAATAAAATGTATAGTTATGTGGCAAGGATGGGTTATACCTAGGATGATTTATTTTTATTTTTAGAAATGATTTTAAATACCAACTAAATTATATGTTCATATATTTATTTTTTATAATTTATTATTATAACGAATTACCATTATATTATTGTAAGATATTAAAGTAATTGTTATTTTATTTATGAATTTATAGAGACCATGCATTTTAATTAGTAGCATTTTAGTTGCATTTTTTAAATATTTTATTTTATGTACAAAACTAATTCATGTATAATTTTATTAGAAATATTATTATATTTAGAGAACTCTCGATAAGCCAAAGGCTTCTTTGTTTACTTGCCGTCTGGAGCTTAGCTCTAGGCGGCAACCTTGTTAAACCTAATTATGGAAGCATGCACATAGAAAGGGAAAATATGGCTCTGTGACAACGTGCGTGTGATGAATAATAACAACTTGCAAGCCCCTGTCACCCGCTCGTCTAGTCTACGCCCATTTCGGCGAGCGGCAAATCTTCAAAAAGTGCGATATTTTAGGAGTTTAAATGGCCCCCCCTACACACACCCAAATTCTATATCATTGGAAAGCTCTGCATCTCCCCGTCACGACTAAGCCTGTCGTAGAGTTGCCAGGTGGTGCAGTAAGCGTTAATCCGAGGTCAAACAAGGTCATCATTAAACGATCAATTTTAGAAATTGGACGCTTTTGAAAACGTCTCGATATTAAAATGGCAAAGTATCTATTTTATGTTATTAGAAAATGGCCATGCCATATATTGTTGGAAAGCGCAATATCGTATCTCCAAGATAATAGACAATATTCTGATGTATCCTGAAAAAATAAGAATGACGACAAGATCAAACAAAGTCACCCATAAAATTTGATTATTGGAAAGTATACAATGCCGCGAATACTATGAAGTTATATTGACGGTGTGTCTACATCACAACTATGGACAAGTCATATATAGTATAAAAGATCAGTTTCTCCCCGTCAAAATGTGGTGTGACGAGGAACTGTGAAGTGAGGTAGTTTGTGTTGAGCGGCGTTCAAACATGGTCACCAGTCAGTATATCTTTTTTATCACTGTCGTCAGTCCTTTTGGACGACTCACTCCTTTCTCGGATTACTTTCATATAGTCATTCATGATGACGTATATAATAGCCAATATTGGCTCCTTACGACGTATCCCATTCAGATTCAGATGACCACCTGATAACTGTTGGTGTCTTTCTAGTCAGTCCAACTATACCACTGCTTCCCTTTGCATCTCTGATGACTGTTTTGTTTTCTATGTGCCCATGTCGCTCTAGATCCCATTGAAACACCTCTAAGTGGGACGCCCAACAACTTATCCAGCTTCAAAGGGGCTTCGAACTTCGTATGTGAAGTTCAACACGTCAGCGGTGTAGAATGGAGTCCGTCCGGCACTGTTTTGTCTGTCAGTAACAAAGAAATGTGGAACTATGACTTGTTATGTCTGTAGATGAAGACCCCTGTCACTTTCTCGCTCTTTCCAAACGTTCAGAAGAAGGATATGTAAGGTCTGGAGTAAATGATCTAAGAATAGGAATATGTGTGTATATATCACGACCTCTGGAAGTTCATCCGGAAACTTCATTTGCTGGGCAAAGGCATATAGTTGTTGATGAATTGTTTGAAAAGAGTGGTGCTGGCCGAATGCTGCTGACATGTCCTTACATTTTCGCATCATTGAGTACATGGTGGCCATGTCGACTGGTTTTGCATCAATAATTGGCGAAAATGCAACTGTTTTGTAGCTAGTTCGCTCCCTGGAGAGGTTATGGTAGAATCCATACCAAAATGGGATTATCTGATCTGGAGTAATATTAGCACCATTTGGTATGGGCGCCATACATCGAGGTGTGTGAGGAGACACCAGGCGAGATCATCTAGAACAGGATGTGTGACCGTCTTACATCATTTTAACTTCTGATGTACTATTTCTGTTTGCTCTTCACGGATGTTTGGTTTTACTCAGTCTTCTCACAAAATGCTAGCGATTTTGACTTGTGTGTTCTATTGCAATCTGTGCTGTTGTTGAACAACTGTATGTAGATTGTTCTTTAAATGTCACCATAGCAATCGACAAAGACTTTCAACGTGATGGTGACGACAATGAACAGAAAACAAACATAGATAGAACATTTCAA
>JAODUO010000560.1:145000-227500 GCA_025642075.2 Ridgeia piscesae
AACGGACAAGTAGGAGTAGACTTTCTCATAAACAACAAATGGAAAGATAATATCTTGAGGATAAATACAGCAGCCCTAGAGTAGCAGAACTTTTTATGTGCATAACAAAGCGCTACATCTTGATAACTCAACAACGTGGGTGACAAATCAAGGAATCCTAAAAACTACACAACAGTAGCGGGTGACTACAGTTCGCAAGTTAAGGAATGCTTCCCAGAGAAGTAGAGATGGTGTTCAATTGAACAGGTGCCAGGGAATAAAATGTAAAGCCTATTGGTCAGTCGATCCTGAGGACTGGGTATTGCCCGCTACATGAAAACTTATGTTTATATTTCAAGTACGAAAACAAACAAACACCAAGGAAACAGTAAATGTAAAAATTGGGCTACAGCGAGGAACAAGAGGCGACAAATGAGTATTACTTATTTACAGATTTTTTAGTTAATTTAGCTTTTGTACGGTTCGGCTGCTTTCGGCAGTCTTCTTCGGGTGTCTACCGCTAGATGGCGATACGGTAGTCGTTTCGCGCACACTTAGTCGCCGTGTGTTTGGCCACTTAGTCCTTCAATGAGGCCCCTAAGTGTGGCACTTTAGTCACCCGGTGTGTGGATGGCCCTTAGTCTCCCGGTGGTTGGTCCCTTGGTCTCCCGGTGGTTGGTCCCTTGGTCTCCCGGTGGTTGGCCCCTTAGTCTCCCGGTGGTTGGCCCCTTAGTCTTCCGGTGGTTGGTCCCTTGGTCTCCCGGTGGTTGGTCCCATGGTCTCCCGGTGGTTGGTCCCTTGGTCTCCCGGTGGTTGGCCCCTTAGTCTCCCGGTAGTTGGCCCCTTAGTCTCCCGGTGGTTGGCCCCTTAGTCTCCCGGTGGATGGCCCCTTAGTCTCCCGGTGGTTGGCCCTTTAGTCTCCCGGTGGTTGGCCCTTTAGTCTCCCGGTGGTTTGCCCCTTGTCTCCCGGTGGTTGGACCCTTAGTCGCCCGGTGGTTGGCTCCTTAGTCTCCCGGTGGTTGGTCCCTTGGTCTCCCGGTGGTTGGCCCATTAGTCTCCCGGTAGTTGGCCCCTTAGTCTCCCGGTGGTTGGCCCCTTAGTCTCCCGGTGGATGGCCCCTTAGTCTCCCGGTGGTTGGCCCTTTAGTCTCCCGGTGGTTGGCCCTTTAGTCTCCCGGTGGTTTGCCCCTTGTGTCCCGGTGGTTGGACCCTTAGTCGCCCGGTGGTTGGCTCCTTAGTCTCCCGGTGGTTGGCCCTTTAGTCTCCCGGTGGTTGGCCCTTTAGTCTCCCAGTGGTTTGCCCCTTGTCTCCCGGTGGTTTGCCCCTTGTCTCCCGGTGGTTGGCCCCTTAGTCTCCCGGTGGTTGGCCCCTTAGTCTCCCGGTGGTTGGCCCTTTAGTCTCCCGGTGGTTTGCCCCTTGTCTCCCGGTGGTTGGCCCCTTAGTCTCCCGGTGGTTGGCCCCTTAGTCTCCCAGTGGTTGGCCCTTTAGTCTCCCGGTGGTTTGCCCCTTGTCTCCCGGTGGTTTGCCCCTTGTCTCCCGGTGGTTGGCTCCTTAGTCTCCCGGTGGTTGGCCCTTTAGTCTCCCGGTGGTTGGCCCTTTAGTCTCCCAGTGGTTTGCCCCTTGTCTCCCGGTGGTTTGCCCCTTGTCTCCCGGTGGTTGGCCCCTTAGTCTCCCGGTGGTTGGCCCTTTAGTCTCCCAGTGGTTGGCCCTTTAGTCTCCCGGTGGTTTGCCCCTTGTCTCCCGGTGGTTGGCCCCTTAGTCTCCCGGTGGTTGGCTCCTTAGTCTCCCGGTGGTTGGCCCTTTAGTCTCCCGGTGGTTTGCCCCTTGTCTCCCGGTGGTTGGCTCCTTAGTCTCCCGGTGGTTGGCTCCTTGTCTCCCGGTGGTTTGCCCCTTGTCTCCCGGTGGTTGGCTCCTTGTCTCCCGGTGGTTGGCTCCTTGTCTCCCGGTGGTTGGCTCCTTGTCTCCCGGTGGTTGGCTCCTTGTCTCCCGGTGGTTGGCCCTTTAGTCTCCCGGTGGTTTGCCCTTTAGTCTCCCGGTGGTTGGCTCCTTGTCTCCCGGTGGTTGGCTCCTTAGTCTCCCGGTGGTTGGCCCTTTAGTCTCCCGGTGGTTGGCCCTTTAGTCTCCCGGTGGTTTGCCCCTTGTCTCCCGGTGGTTGGACCCTTAGTCGCCCGGTGGTTGGCTCCTTAGTCTCCCGGTGGTTGGTCCCTTGGTCTCCCGGTGGTTGGCCCATTAGTCTCCCGGTAGTTGGCCCCTTAGTCTCCCGGTGGTTGGCCCCTTAGTCTCCCGGTGGATGGCCCCTTAGTCTCCCGGTGGTTGGCCCTTTAGTCTCCCGGTGGTTGGCCCTTTAGTCTCCCGGTGGTTTGCCCCTTGTGTCCCGGTGGTTGGACCCTTAGTCGCCCGGTGGTTGGCTCCTTAGTCTCCCGGTGGTTGGCCCTTTAGTCTCCCGGTGGTTGGCCCTTTAGTCTCCCAGTGGTTTGCCCCTTGTCTCCCGGTGGTTTGCCCCTTGTCTCCCGGTGGTTGGCCCCTTAGTCTCCCGGTGGTTGGCCCCTTAGTCTCCCGGTGGTTGGCCCTTTAGTCTCCCGGTGGTTTGCCCCTTGTCTCCCGGTGGTTGGCCCCTTAGTCTCCCGGTGGTTGGCCCCTTAGTCTCCCAGTGGTTGGCCCTTTAGTCTCCCGGTGGTTTGCCCCTTGTCTCCCGGTGGTTTGCCCCTTGTCTCCCGGTGGTTGGCTCCTTAGTCTCCCGGTGGTTGGCCCTTTAGTCTCCCGGTGGTTGGCCCTTTAGTCTCCCAGTGGTTTGCCCCTTGTCTCCCGGTGGTTTGCCCCTTGTCTCCCGGTGGTTGGCCCCTTAGTCTCCCGGTGGTTGGCCCTTTAGTCTCCCAGTGGTTGGCCCTTTAGTCTCCCGGTGGTTTGCCCCTTGTCTCCCGGTGGTTGGCCCCTTAGTCTCCCGGTGGTTGGCTCCTTAGTCTCCCGGTGGTTGGCCCTTTAGTCTCCCGGTGGTTTGCCCTTTAGTCTCCCGGTGGTTGGCCCTTGTCTCCCGGTGGTTGGCTCCTTGTCTCCCGGTGGTTGGCTCCTTGTCTCCCGGTGGTTTGCCCCTTGTCTCCCGGTGGTTGGCTCCTTGTCTCCCGGTGGTTGGCTCCTTGTCTCCCGGTGGTTGGCTCCTTGTCTCCCGGTGGTTGGCTCCTTAGTCTCCCGGTGGTTGGCCCTTTAGTCTCCCGGTGGTTGGCCCTTTAGTCTCCCGGTGGTTGGCTCCTTGTCTCCCGGTGGTTGCCCCTTGTCTCCCGGTGGTTGGCCCCTTGTCTCCCGGTGGTTGGCCCTTTAGTCTCCCGGTGGTTGGCCCTTTAGTCTCCCGGTGGTTTGCCCCTTGTCTCCCGGTGGTTTGCCCCTTGTCTCCCGGTGGTTGGCCCCTTAGTCTCCCGGTGGTTGGCCCTTTAGTCTCCCGGTGGTTGGCCCTTTAGTCTCCCGGTGGTTTGCCCCTTGTCTCCCGGTGGTTGGCCCCTTAGTCTCCCGGTGGTTGGCCCTTAGTCTCCCGGTGGTTGGCCCTTAGTCTCCCGGTGGTTGGCCCTTGTCTCCCGGTGGTTGGCTCCTTAGTCTCCCGGTGGTTGGCCCTTGTCTCCCGGTGGTTTGCCCCTTGTCTCCCGGTGGTTGGCTCCTTGTCTCCCGGTGGTTGGCCCTGTCTCCCGGTGGTTGGCCCTTGTCTCCCGGTGGTTGGCTCCTGTCTCCCGGTGGTTGGCCCTTTAGTCTCCCGGTGGTTTGCCCTTTAGTCTCCCGGTGGTTGGCCCTTTGTCTCCCGGTGGTTGGCTCCTTAGTCTCCCGGTGGTTGGCCCTTTAGTCTCCCGGTGGTTGGCCCTTAGTCTCCCGGTGGTTGGCCCTTGTCTCCCGGTGGTTTGCCCCTTGTCTCCCGGTGGTTGGCCCTTGTCTCCCGGTGGTTGGCCCCTTAGTCTCCCGGTGGTTGGCCCTTAGTCTCCCGGTGGTTGGCCCTTAGTCTCCCGGTGGTTGGCCCCTTGTCTCCCGGTGGTTGGCCCCTTGTCTCCCGGTGGTTGGCCCCTTGTCTCCCGGTGGTTGGCCCTTTGTCTCCCGGTGGTTGGCCCCTTGTCTCCCGGTGGTTGGCCCCTTGTCTCCCGGTGGTTGGCCCTTAGTCTCCCGGTGGTTGGCCCTTTAGTCTCCCGGTGGTTGGCCCTTGTCTCCCGTGGTTTGCCCCTTGTCTCCCGGTGGTTGCCCTTGTCTCCCGGTGGTTGGCCCCTTGTCTCCCGGTGGTTGGCCCTTGTCTCCCGGTGGTTGCCCTTAGTCTCCCGGTGGTTTGCCCTTGTCTCCCGGTGGTTGGCCCCTTGTCTCCCGGTGGTTGGCCCTTAGTCTCCCGGTGGTTGGCCCTTTAGTCTCCCGGTGGTTGGCCCCTTGTCTCCCGGTGGTTGGCTCCTTGTCTCCCGGTGGTTGGCTCCTTGTCTCCCGGTGGTTGGCCCTTGTCTCCCGGTGGTTGGCTCCTTGTCTCCCGGTGGTTTGCCCCTTGTCTCCCGGTGGTTGGCCCTTGTCTCCCGGTGGTTGGCTCCTTAGTCTCCCGGTGGTTGGCCCTTTTGTCTCCCGGTGGTTGGCCCTTTAGTCTCCCGGTGGTTGGCCCCTTGTCTCCCGGTGGTTTGCCCCTTGGGGGGGCTCCCGGTTGGTTTGGCCCTTTTGTCTCCCGGTGGTTTTGGGCCCTTGTCTCCCGGTGGTTGGCCCTTTTGTCTCCCGGTGGTTTGCCCCTTGTCTCCCGGTGGTTGGCCCCTTGTCTCCCGGTGGTTTGCCCCTTGTCTCCCGGTGGTTGGCTCCTTTGTCTCCCGGTGGTTTGCCCCTTGTCTCCCGGTGGTTGGCCCTTGTCTCCCGGTGGTTGGCTCCTTGTCTCCCGGTGGTTGGCTCCTTGTCTCCCGGTGGTTGGCCCTTTGTCTCCCGGTGGTTGGCCCTTTAGTCTCCCGGTGGTTTGCCCCTTGTCTCCCGGTGGTTGGCCCTTGTCTCCCGGTGGTTGGCCCTTAGTCTCCCGGTGGTTGGCTCCTTGTCTCCCGGTGGTTGGCTCCTTGTCTCCCGGTGGTTGGCCCTTGTCTCCCGGTGGTTGGCCCTTTGTCTCCCGGTGGTTGGCCCTTGTCTCCCGGTGGTTGGCCCCTTGTCTCCCGGTGGTTGGCCCTTGTCTCCCGGTGGTTGGCCCTTGTCTCCCGGTGGTTGGCCCCTTAGTCTCCCGGTGGTTGGCCCTTGTCTCCCGGTGGTTTGCCCCTTGTCTCCCGGTGGTTGGCTCCTTGTCTCCCGGTGGTTGGCTCCTTGTCTCCCGGTGGTTGGCTCCTTGTCTCCCGGTGGTTGGCCCTTGTCTCCCGGTGGTTTGGCCCTTGTCTCCCGGTGGTTTGCCCTTTAGTCTCCCGGTGGTTGGCCCTTGTCTCCCGGTGGTTGGCCCTTTAGTCTCCCGGTGGTTGGCCCCTTTGTCTCCCGGTGGTTGGCCCCTTGTCTCCCGGTGGTTGGCCCCTTGTCTCCCGGTGGTTGGCCCTTGTCTCCCGGTGGTTGGCTCCTTGTCTCCCGGTGGTTGGCTCCTTGTCTCCCGGTGGTTGGCCCTTTAGTCTCCCGGTGGTTGGCCCCTTTAGTCTCCCGGTGGTTTGCCCCTTGTCTCCCGGTGGTTGGCTCCTTGTCTCCCGGTGGTTGGCTCCTTGTCTCCCGGTGGTTGGCTCCTTGTCTCCCGGTGGTTGGCTCCTTGTCTCCCGGTGGTTGGCCCTTAGTCTCCCGGTGGTTGGCCCTTTAGTCTCCCGGTGGTTTGCCCCTTGTCTCCCGGTGGTTGGCTCCTTGTCTCCCGGTGGTTGGCCCTTTAGTCTCCCGGTGGTTTGCCCCTTGTCTCCCGGTGGTTGGCTCCTTAGTCTCCCGGTGGTTGGCCCTTTGTCTCCCGGTGGTTTGCCCCTTGTCTCCCGGTGGTTGGCCCCTTGTCTCCCGGTGGTTGGCCCCTTGTCTCCCGGTGGTTGGCTCCTTGTCTCCCGGTGGTTGGCTCCTTGTCTCCCGGTGGTTGGCCCTTTAGTCTCCCGGTGGTTGGCCCTTGTCTCCCGGTGGTTGGCCCTTAGTCTCCCGGTGGTTGGCCCTTTGTCTCCCGGTGGTTGGCCCTTTAGTCTCCCGGTGGTTGGCTCCTTGTCTCCCGGTGGTTGGCCCCTTGTCTCCCGGTGGTTGGCTCCTTGTCTCCCGGTGGTTGGCCCTTTGTCTCCCGGTGGTTTGCCCCTTGTCTCCCGGTGGTTGGCTCCTTGTCTCCCGGTGGTTGGCTCCTTGTCTCCCGGTGGTTGGCCCTTTAGTCTCCCGGTGGTTTGCCCCTTGTCTCCCGGTGGTTGGCCCTTAAGTCTCCCGGTGGTTGGCTCCTTGTCTCCCGGTGGTTGGCCCTTGTCTCCCGGTGGTTGGCCCTTTAGTCTCCCGGTGGTTGGCCCTTTAGTCTCCCGGTGGTTGGCCCTTTAGTCTCCCGGTGGTTTGTCCCTTGTCTCCCGGTGGTTTGCCCTTGTCTCCCGGTGGTTGGCTCCTTAGTCTCCCGGTGGTTGGCCCTTTAGTCTCCCGGTGGTTGGCCCTTTAGTCTCCCGGTGGTTGGCCCTTTAGTCTCCCGGTGGTTTGCCCCTAAGTCTCCCGGTGGTTTGCCCCTAAGTCTCCCAGTGGTTGGCCCTTTAGTCTCCCGGTGGTTTGCCCCTAAGTCTCCCAGTGGTTGGCCCTTTAGTCTCCCGGTGGTTTGCCCCTAAGTCTCCCAGTGGTTGGCCCTTTAGTCTCCCGGTGGTTTGCCCCTAAGTCTCCCAGTGGTTGGCCCTTTAGTCTCCCGGTGGTTTGCCCCTAAGTCTCCCAGTGGTTGGCCCTTTAGTCTCCCGGTGGTTTGCCCCTAAGTCTCCCAGTGGTTGGCCCTTTAGTCTCCCGGTGGTTTGCCCCTAAGTCTCCCAGTGGTTGGCCCTTTAGTCTCCCGGTGGTTTGCCCCTAAGTCTCCCAGTGGTTGGCCCTTTAGTCTCCCGGTGGTTTGCCCCTAAGTCTCCCAGTGGTTGGCCCTTTAGTCTCCCGGTGGTTTGCCCCTTGTCTCCCGGTGGTTTGCCCCTTGTCTCCCGGTGGTTGGCTCCTTAGTATCCCGGTGGTTGGCCCCTAAATCTCCCGGTGGATGGCCCCTTAGTCTCCCGGTGGTTGGCCCCTAAGTCTCCCGGTGGATGGCCCCTTGGTCTCCCGGTGGTTGGCCCCTAAGTCTCCCGGTGGTTGGCCCTTAGTCTCCCGGTGGTTGGCCCCTTACTCTCCCGGTGGTTGGCCCCTAAGTCTCCCGGTGGATGGCCCCTTAGTCTCCCGGTGGATGGCCCCTTAGTCTCCCGGTGCGCATGTTATTAAGTGTTTGGGCCGCAGATCAGGCGGCTATAATCAGTTATGGTTTCAGCCTGGACTTGCGACTCGTTAAGTTGGTTCCAGTCAACTATTGTTTTTACAAAAAAGAATTCTTAAATTGTTCAGTGTGGGCTGTAGGTACTATGAAACATTTGGTGTTGTTGGTTGTTAGTTGTTGTACGAAATTTGAGGATACATGGTCTGGGAAGTGCTTACGATAAATGTGTCTTTTTTTGGGGCCGGAAGAATGTTTCAGAGTGCTAGGATAGATCCCGTAACAGTTCGGTACATACATTTTAGTCTTTGGTCCTGTCGTCTATGTTCTAATGTATCGAGGTAAAGGTTGTGACAGATCCTGAGTGTCAAGAGCGATAGTCTCCAGTGATGAAACGAACTGCACGGTGTTGGATTTTTTCTAATTTGTCTTTGTCCTCCCGATGGTATGGGTCCCACACTATGGCTCCGTATTCTAAGACAGCGCGCAGAAGGGTAATGTATGCCGTCCGTTTGCTGTTTACTGGACATCTGCGTATATTTCGTCTTAGGAATCCAAGTGTGCTATTTGCTTTTTTGGTTATTGTAGAAATGTGAGAGTGTCACTTTAAGTCATTAGATATGGTGATGCCAAGGTAAGGATTGGTTGTTACATATTCCAGGCTTTCATTATTTAGGCTATAGAAGAAACGTGGTTTTTTTTCTGGTTAGGATATGATATTTGCTTGTATTAAAATACAGCCCCCAGGTATTTGCCCACTTCCCAAGTTCTGTTAAGTTATTCTGAAGCGCAATATGGTCTGTATTTTCCTATGTAATAGGCAATAGTCTGCAAACAGGCTGTAAAGGGCACCCCGTTTGGGTCGCTTGCGCGGGGGGCGTCTTCACGGTTGATAGGAAGTGTTGTAGATATGTCTCGTTTTATGCGCTCGCCAGAATCAGTATTATACCCCTGATTCAAGGTAAAATGAGAAACGCTCGTTCCAGGTTCGGCTTCGAATTTATTTCATTGTGAAGAGAGCTCGTCGTCATACATCTGAGTAACGTGTTTCTACATGTCTCAAATGGTAGCCAATACACTCTGATAATATACCTAAATATTACAATTCTACATGTCTCTAATCATAGCTAATACATTCTGATAATATACATAAATAGTACAATTCTACATGTATCTAATCATAGCTAATACATTCTGATAATATACACAGGAAGAGCAAAGGCCCTAGGACTGTGCCTTGTGGGACGCCAGAATCAACGGGTATTTCTCTCGATATGTTATCATCGAGTACGAATTTCATTGTTCTTCCAGTCAGGAATTTGTTTAGTCATTCGAGTATTGTGCCTCCAATTCCATAATGGGATAATTATTTTAGGAGTTTTGAGTGAGGGACGGTGTAAAATGCCTTGCTAAATCTAACACTGCCATGTCTGTCTGGGTTCCGGTGTCGAAGGAAGAGAAAAGGTCATGCATGGTGGTCAGAAGTTGTGTTTCACATGAGAAGCCTGCTGTGAAGCCGTGGTTAAGGTATGTTAGGATATTGAGTTCTTCAAGGTAGTCACAAGGCACAGTCCTAGGCCCTTTGCTCTTCCTGTGTCACATAAATGACTTACCAACATCCTTAAAATATCAAGGGTTTTACATGGAACAGACACGGGCGTCGATCGATGGGGGACGGGGGGACGCGTCCCCCCACTTTTCAGAGTGGGGGACAGCATAGGAATTGTCCCCCCACTTTTCAGTTCAGAAAAATGGCGGGGCATGTAGCCTGACTCACCACTCCTCTCTCTTAAACGCCGCTACATATGATTAGTAGCTAGACAATAAACTCGCTATTTGAAATTCGGACCACCCATTAGAAAAACGACTAGATAAATTGCTTGGCTGGGCCCGGCCACAGCGCGCAACTTAATCTTGCTTTAGTAAAATAATCATCATGCCGGTGTAGCGCTTACATTTTTCCGGCGTTATAAACGAACCGATTGACGTTTCTGCGCATGCGCGATAAATAAAAAATCATTAATGTGCAGCGAAAGGACAATGAATTTATGGTATATATATACTACGGGTTGTTCGTTAGGATATATATATATATATATATATATATATATATATATATATATATATATATATATATATATTACCTCTTTGTCAAGTATTCTTTCCAAATTAACACGAGGCAAACAAGTTTTGAGGCATGGTTTGATAGCAAGCGTAAATCACGTGACTATAGTGCGCCATAATCCGTGACAGTGATTTAAACAAACGTAAGATGTTATTGAATTGAACGACATTTTAAGCAACTCTTCACAGTAATCATCACAGGAGAGCTAACGAACAGCTCATGGCATTTATACCAAAAATGCTGCACATTGGTGATTTTACATTTACTGCGCATGCGCAGAAACGTCAGTCGGAAAGTTTATAACGATCGGAAAAATGAAAGCGCTGCCGGACTCTATCAGTTTGCATCCTTGTGTTGATATTAGTAGGTTTTAGATAAAGAGCACATTATAAATTATGACATTTGTGTTTCACTTTCACCCCTTGCCTGCTTGATGCTTATCGCCTACGAAAGAAGCGGCAGATTCCTGCATTTTGTGTAACGTATTCCCATTTGTGTTAAGACAAATTTCTTTGCCAAAATGTAGGATTGGGAAGTTCTACAGAGCAACAGCATGGACGTCGATCGGTGGGAACGAGGGAACACGTCCCCCACTTTTCAGCCTGAGAGGGACAGCATAGGAAATGTCCCCCGACTTGTCCAGTTCATAAAAACAAATTTACAGGCATATAGCGAGACTGATCACTCCCCTCTCTTAAAATCCCTACATCGGCCTAGTAGTAAAATTAATAAACGAATTCAGATATAAACTTCCGACTACCCAGCGGAAAATTACTAGATAAATTATTTGGTTGGCCGCAACTTGATCTTAGTCCAGAAAATATTCATCATGCCGGGCTCTGTCAAGTTGCACCATTGTGTTGATATATTAATAGGCATTAGCCATCAAGCACATTATAGATTAAAAATGGTTTGCCCTGTTACTCCTTGGATTGCAGCCTGGTCGCACTGGTGGATACTTATATCGCCTACGGCGGAACCAGCGGATTTCTGCACGTTGTATAGTTTGATCCCATTTGAGTGATGACAAATATGTTTGCCAAATGGTGAGATTGGGAACTCCTTCACAGCCCCCCCCCCCGTAACCTCTGCATCTTGTCACCACGGACTTATATGCACATAAGTCCGTGTTGTCACTCTGTGAATCAGGCAAGCAGTTATGGGTCCAAAGTCTACCCTCCAAATGTTCAGGGATTGGGGTGAGATATGGCCCTTCTTCAAATATGTGAATTAGCACCAGACCAACAATGAGTTATGTTTTATATTTACTCGTTGGAAGATGTCCCGGCTTTCTGGGGCTAGGGTGTCAGCACAGTTCTATTATTGAGTGTTTGAGCCGCAGACTGATTTGGGGAAGTCAGGAGATGGATGGCAGTGCGCATGCTGAAATTAAACGATGAAAAACTAAGATGATGATTTTTACATCAAAACATCATCTCAAGACGTACGGAGGTTACTCCCTGATAATTGGAGATGATCGATACGGTGTCACCATCAAACCGCACGAGGAATCTTGGAGTTCACATGGACCAACACGATGACAGATCATGTGACTGTTGTGTGTGCCGCATGTAACTATCACCTATACAGACTGTCATCAATACGGCAATACCTGACAACCGAAGCGCCGAAATGTGCATTCAACGCACTCATCACTTCTCGCCTGGACTACTGCAACTCACTGTTACATAACATATCGCTATCACAGACAGCTCAGTTGCAGCGTGTCCAGTACAATGCAGCCAGGCTAATAACACGCACCAGTAAACATGACCACGGCACACCAGTGTTGTGTTGTGTTGTGTTGTGTTGAGGGAGCTACATTGGCTGCCAGTTGAGAGCCGAATCGCCTTCAAGAAGTTGGTAATGACTTTTAAAGCGACATGATCAGTTCGTGGCTTTTTATTGCAAAATCATGTTAATCAGTATAAGTTATAACTATTGTAGCGTCCTGACCGCCAATAAATGTTTTATCGAAACAGAACTGACTTCGTAATGTTAAACGTCGAATGTTTATAAGAATCCCGACGCTATCACTCAAATCGCCCCGAGTGACACCCACCCTTTGACCTTTACCAACTGGGAGCCGTGCACCTGGCTGGGTGTCGCGTTAGTGGCGTCAACTTGTGTTCACGTGATACTGCATCGCGTGATCATGCATTTCCTTCTGAGCTTTTAGCCACGCCTACAACGGTTTCGAAAACGCCTCATGGTCGACGTGTACACAGAGTTAAGCGCCCTTATTGCGTCTATTTTCACCGCCTAAATGGTACTTGAAAACATATTTTGACTGTCTTTACGCTATAATTTATACCGCATAACATGATTTTGCAATAAAATAAAACGTCACGAACGGACCATGTTGCAAAAAATGCAGGACTAGCGAAAAGAAAGCAAGAACGGACATAACGATAAACAACCAAGATATCATACGAGAAACGATCTTAACACCAAAGAGCCCTAGGAAAGTCCGAAGAACGCAGAAGATAGGCCAAGACGGACTCATCACATTACTAGACAAGCAAGGCAGAGAAATCCATGACTAAGATGAGATCATAGAACTAATAGAGGAATTCTAGAGCGAGCTATATGACAGAGTACCATAATCCACACGGACCCAAAAGAAGTACCAGAAATAACATCATGGGAGGTGAAAATAGCTGAAGAATGAGACAGCAACAGACAAAGATCATATATACATCAACATATTGAAAACAGGAGAAGACACTTGCTAAGGTGTACATAAAATGCTTATCAGAAAGACGAATATCCACAGCGTGGTGATAATCTTCAAGAAGGGAAATAAGAAACACCTGAAGAATTACAGACCGATATGTCTACTATCAAACATCTATAATATACACACGATATATTAGGTATTTCAGAAATAATAGGTATTGCATGAAGCCATGACATTTTGTTCCCTATGTCAACGCTAGTTTATTAGGCAAACAAAAATATACATATAACAGGCATGCTCGATATTAGTTTCTTTACTACTAATATAATTAATATACCATTACTAATAGCAGTAATAATACATAACGACAACAATTACTGCTAATGCCACCATTACCGTAACTAACTATGCTCCTTAATACCATGGTAACTACTGCTACCATTGCTAATGTGTGTGTGTGTGTGTGTGTGTGTGTGTGTGTGTGTGTGTGTGTGTGTGTGTGTGTGTGTGTGTGTGTGTGTGTGTGTGTGTGTGTGTGTGTGTGTGTGTGTGTGTGTGTGTGTGTGTGTGTGTGTGTGTTTGCGTGCGTGCGTGCGTGCGTGCGTGTATGTATGTGCTTGCGTGTGTGTATGTGTGCGCATGCGTGTGCGCGTATATATATGTGAGTGTGTGCGTGCGTGCGTACGTAAAAATTGTATCCTGTTGAATATGGTGTGGGCAATGGTAAATACTGAGGCAAAATTGATTACTTCCACGAACATCCACGGGAATCGCCAAGTCACCGTCTGGTCATCCTTCTAGTCCACGATATGTTCGGTGTATCGGTGTACACTGATTTCCTTATCGACCAACAGTGTCTTTGGTGCGGACATTCAGGTAGGTTGGTTGTCTTTGTGTAGCGTCTGCCGCTATAGTCTGGCTCACTTCTGAATATTCTGTAGTGTCTTGACTGATCACTGCTGCCTACATTAATAAGAACAAAATACGACTCACTAGTGAATCGCTAATAATGATAATAATGAAATATGATAATTGAAAATATATTGAAAACTGTGGTTTGTTTTGAAAGTGTACACATAGGTCAACATATTTTTTTTGACTGAACGTTTTTTTAGTTATCCGCCTGGCACCGGTGATGTATAATTGAGCAACGGGGGGACCGGGCTAGTTGTAATACAAGTAAGTTGTAACAGAGGACTTGCAGACACAACTAGTAATGCAAATTAATCAGTAAGGCTACATTACATTCACCAATAGACTTGAGCATTTCACCTGTAATATTATGTGAATCTGTCGACACGCCGTCGAGTTACGCCATTTTAAAGAAAAAAAATATTATTATCGATTTTGTCTTTATCTAAAATATAACCGTATGTGTACATGTTTTTCTGCGTTATTGTTGATATATGTGGTTATGAGTATAGTGGTCTAAATCTTACATAAACCATTAAAAAGGATTTGAAGTGCGTTTTCGGCAACTGCGTGTTTTGCGAGCGAGACGGTGTCGGGACAAGTTGTAACGTTCATATGTGGGCAAATTGTAGCACTGTTAGAACATGCCCCCTCGGTCTTTGTTTTTCTGAGTGACCTTTAAAATGACCTTTAAATTCAAAATCGAGGATGAGATCGGCGATATTATAATTCCTCATCATACGAGTGGTTGATCCAGCATAGATGTTCACTAATTAAAACAACTGCCGTTATAACATTCAATAGAACGTTTCAATGTTTAGTTGGTCTGCTATAGATAGTAACTTGATGGGGACCTTGCTCAACTTCTCCTCATATACCTATATACACACCCAACTCTACACGCATGGCATGGCTAACATCATTTTGAAGGAGTGGCGCAGCTTGAACATTCATCGTTTAATGGTGATCATGTTTGACCTTCATTTTAACATAATGCACCACTCGATAGCGCCCTGGCATAGCCATTATTTACAGGGAGACAACAGGCTTTCTAATTTGTAAAGGTGTACTGTAATTATACCCAACGATTGATATCGCATAATGTGTGCAGGGTGGCGGAATTTCAAACACTGATCACATGTCAGTGACATAGTTTGGTTATCGCTCCACACATACTCCACCTATTGACTGCTCTGTAGCATATCTCGTTGCGGGGGCCGATATATTTTTCTTTCACACAGTTTGTAAATTATTCGAAGAATGAAGAAGATGCAGAGTCATGGAAAATGTATGATATTCGCAACTTTCTACAAAAGTTGGATATTCTTCCGTGATTTCAGCAGTTAACAACTACACACCATGCCTCATGTTTACGGGGAGAGATTAAGCATTATAAATATGTGACCATATATATATATAGAGAGAGAGAGAGAGAGAGAGAGGAGAGAGGGAGAGAGGGAGAGAGGGAGAGAGGGAGAGAGGGAGAGAGGGAGAGAGGGAGAGAGGGAGAGAGGGAGAGAGGGAGAGAGGGAGAGAGAAAGAGATATTGCGCCAATTGTGTAGTTTTCTATATTATTAATATTATTACAATATTCACGCGATAACATGTATGTTAAATTTACCCCGTAGGGTGGTAAAACTTGCCCCGTAACGGCGTAAATTGTAACACTTTAGGACACATCGTATAACTTATTATACCACAAATTTATAATATGCCGGACAATTAATTATGACCTAATTATTTGCGTGAGATATGAGGCATGACATTTTTCGATCGGTTAAGAAACCCACCCGCAATCTCTAAATATGTTGTTTTATCAACCAGTTCTGCATCATAAAATTATTGTTTAGTACATACGTTCACGTATGCATGCTGCTTTTCCGTTCTGCTGCCATCAACGTCTTCATAAGTGACTTGTTGTGTGGACTGGACTGTAGTTTCCCCTGACGTATGAATGGCTGCGTAGGTTCCTTTGGGAAGACACCAAAATGCACACAAATAACGTTACAACTAGGGAGAATAAACCATCTGATATATTCTGTGTGGAAATTAGATAATTAGTCAATATATTTAAACAAAAACTGTATAACATATTTTCTGTAGGTATGGTCATAGATAATATTTGTGTTAATATGTTACACACATTTAGCACGCGGGATGATTACTCACTAATTCCAACTATGTTGTACATGAATATTATTGCACTGGAAGCAGGTCTTCTTACTCATAATCAGATGATGACTAACCTTGCTGCGGCGAAACATCTCTCGTGTGACCATCCGTGAGAAGTTCATACGTAGTGTTGCCTTCGTTGAATGCTGTACTCATTACAGCTTCGTTTTGTTCAGTTTGTGTTTGGGTGTACTCCATTCTAGAAAAGCAGAATAAATCACTAAGAAGTAGAATAAAGCACCTTTTGCATGGAAACATAATAATATCTAGTAACACGTTGGTATTAATTCTAGTTGCTCAGTAAACAAATTAAGTACGCATACGTGCTATTTCATTTGATTAATAATCAAACGTACACGTAATATTTACAAGCAATAATTTAATACATAGCATACAACCTAACATCATAATTGTGCAGCCATAGTGACCCATGGTAGGGCGAAGGCCTCAGCATGCTGCTTCCACATCTGCCTATCTTGCGCTATCCTCTGCCAGATAGTTCCCTTCCAGTAGTCGTCTAGTTCGTTTCTCCACCGCCTCGCCGGTCTTCCTCTCCAGTGTCCATCAGTGTTCTCGTATCCTGATGATGTGCTCTGTCCAGGTCCAATTCCGTCTTCTGACTTGTTTAATCAAGTCTATGCCCTTTGTCTATTCTTTAAATATTTGTTTTTCTGTACCGATATCTGATATTTAACATACTCCTTTCTGTCTTTCTTTGCGCGGCTGCGAGCTTCTTTTGTTCTGGTGAGTGCCCATGTTTCCGCGCCGTATGTAATTGCTGGAAGTATGCATTAGATGTAGACTTGTCTTTTCAAGCATGTTCCAGTGTTACCCTTCAAGATGGCGCGGTGCTTGGCGAATGCTGTCCACCCGGCCGTGATTTTTCTTTGAATCTCCTTGTCTTGGTTTTGTCTGTGGTGCTGTGTCTCTGTCACAAGTAGATGTAGCTTTCAAAGTTCTCGATCTGTGTATTGTTGACATATATTGGTGTGTCGTTTTCCATCATCACCTTTGTCTTCGGCTTGTTCATCTTCAGACCCTGATTTTCACTTTCATCAGCTAATTCCTGTAGCATTTGTTGTAGTTCATTTGGTGTGTTAGCACATATGAATATGTCGTCGGCGAAGCAGTGATGACTAAGATATTCACCTCTGAGTTTCCAAGTAAGTAGTCGGAATAGGTGTTCGAGTGCTGCCGTGAGCAGCTTGGGCGATATGGTATATCCCTGTCGTACTCCTCCCCTGGTGTTGATTCTGTTACTTTCTTTGTGTAGGAGGACTGTCATAGAGCTGTTGGTCTAGATTTCCTTGAGGGGTTCGATGTACACATCTTCTATCCCCTGTTCTGGAAGCGAGGTCAGTACTGCTTGAGTTAGTACTGAGTCGAAGGCTTTCTCGTGGTTGACGATGCACTTCTCCTTCAGTTGGCTTACGACGTGGATGTGGCCTGTCGTTGAGTATCTGCTTGTGAATCCAGCTTGCTCTCGTGGGTGGTTTTCGTCGAGTGTCTTCTCTGGCCTTTTCTTTAGAACTTTCGTGAGTACACACAAGATGTTTGTTAGTAGAAATATCGGTCAGTAATTCTCCAGTGGCCGGTTGCATGACACGCACCCAAGTTAGGCGGTAAAATTACCCCTATCTCTCTGTGTCACCTAGCTGGGTGACCGCACTGGGTGCGGTGCACAACAGCCACCCTGGTGCCGCCCAACTTGGGGAAACCGGCACGAGTAACCGATAAGCGGATTGCCGCGTTTTGAGAACAAATCTTCCCAGAATTCAGTTCACCTCGGACAGTCCTCATGGTGGAAGCAGTGAGACAACAGCGACAATATAAGGACAACATTTCCCATGCTGAGATTATGGCCTTAATGTAGGCATACGGCCAAATATAAGAACTGTTACAAGGCCGATTGAAATCAAACTTGTCGACAGGGACAGAAAAGGGATGGAATGCTGTGACGGCAGAGGTCAACGCTCTATCGACGACGTTGCGGAGTGTGGAGGACCTAAAGAAAAACTGGCAATGAGCTCATTTTTTGTTTTCTGTTGATAAATATTTGAATAAAAATGAATTTAAAATTGCATAACTGTGTTATTTATATAACTATTAAAATACTGTTTGCAGTGTTTTGAAATGAATTGAATGGAGTAATCATTTTTTTCTTCATACTAATTAATTCAATTAATTAGTTACTATTATCTAAGTAGTGCACCAAGTTAACAGACCAACACGTTCTAGCTAAGACCAGCAGAGTTCATAAATATGAAGATATTTATACATATTATGCAGTGTGCATAACCACATTTATTATGAGAATAAATATATATTAACTAGTCATGTAGTAATAAATAAATAAATTAGTTAATAGGTGATAATTAGCGGGTAACCTCGACAGACAGAAACGGTTTTTGTATAATGCCACAATGTCCATGAATATATGTTTATATAAACATAAAATATGTAAAATAAAACCTGCAAGTGTGGTAAGAGGTATAATTTAATAGTTATGTAATATTTATAAATTAAGCAATATTCGTATACAGACCAATACAAAAACAAAAGGCAATAATGTCCATGATTATAAAGATAATTACACATATTATTATGTAATGTGTATAAATACATTAACAGAAAGTTACAAATATAAATTAATAAATAATTCTATAATAATTTAATTAATTAGTCAATATTTGATAATAAGTACGCCACTTTGATAGATCTACACATCTTAGTAAAAGGTCATAATGTCCATATTTATGAAGATATACATACTGTCACTATGAACTGTATACAATCACATATACAGTAGTAATAAATGCAAAGTAACAAATCGTTTAACAATATTAACAATTTCATTGGTCAATATTTAGTAATTACCATTCAACATTGACATACTGACATGTAAGTAAACACCCTTATGTCCATGATTATGAGGACAGTCGTAGAGTTTATACAAGCAGTAAACCACTGCTGCCATTGATACAACGTGCTGTGAGTCACCCAGCTGCAGTTAGGGCTGCTTCGAGTTGCCCCAGAAAGTTCCGCCTAACTTGTGACATAACCCAGCTAGGTGTGTGTCATGCAACCGCCCCTACTGGCTAGGTGTCACCTAGGTGTTATTTACCCTAACTTGGGTGTGATTTTGACTTGGGTGTGTGTCATGCATCTGGCCACAGGTTTTTCTTATTTCCCTTCTTTATAATAATTTTCACCATCTTAGCGTTCTTCCACGCTGTGGGTATTCGTCTTTCTGATAAGCATTTAGTATACAGCTTAGCAAGTGTCTTTGAGATGGTGTCTTCTCCTGCTTTCAATGTCTCGATGTTGTTGCTGTCCCTTTCTTCATATCTTGTAGTGCTGCTTCCATATCCCATGCTGTTATCTCAGGTATACTCTCAATTGGATTGCACGTTATATAGCACAGGACAACCATACCAGCAAACACTTACCCTAAAGCAAAGGCGGGTCTGCGAAATATGCCCCCTCGATGTTTAGAATGCAGGCTATGTAATGCCTGCGCTTGTGGGGAATGCGCTCCATTGACATTGTGACATTGTGATGCGACACCTACAGGTTCCGGCGGTGGCAAACAAATTTGACAACCCGCCGACCCACCCACCCACCCTCTGCCTTTTTGATGCAACCTGAGATGCCGGGACAGCGGATAAGTTGAAGTTAGGGCGGCGCAGCGGCAAACATTTTAAAACAGAACCCCAAATTTAAGTAAACAGACGTGGGGTTGGCACTACCTCAACATTACCGTATCTTGTCTCGTCTTTCGAGATCTACATCAGGTCATATACACGAATACACAACCAAACAACGGAAAGCACCTTCAGCCTCCACTGTGTGGCATTTCTTATTGACACATCACGACTATATCGAGGACGAGGTTTTCAAAACGTGTTAGTTTCGTTTTCATGTATCAGTGGATGGATACCATATCGATATCACCGGGGTCCGACAATCGGTCAGATGTACAGCGACTCTTGAATAAACCTAGTTCTTTTGACTTGTTCCGAGTTGCATTTTTTTTTATAAACACACGCATGTACGCATACGCGCACGCGCACGCGCACGCATATGCATATGCATACTGACGCACACACACACGCATTGTAGAAGATTACTAACCTCATTTCACGAACACCATCTGAAACAGATATACACAAAATATATAAATGAAATAAAATCGCTTGTTGCTTGAATGCAGCTATTAATTTCCATGTCCACCCAGCCTAAAACATCACAAAATAATTGATTTAGAAATACCCAATGTTATGCTATGTAACTCCCTTCTATCGAATATGCATATTGGTACCGATCTTTCGCGATTTCATGTCATCGTTGTCAGCTCGAATCACGAATAATATAGCTTTCCATATAGTCTGGCCATATTTACAAGGTTGGCTTTTGTGTGGAAACGGGCATCAGAATGAGATATTGCGCAATATTCCGATATAATCACTAGTCACCATAGAGGAATATATAATTATTTATGCCTCCTCATGAAACAAATTTTATTTAAAAAGGCAAACAAGTGCGATATCGGCGGCATTTTCGCTGTGCTTCGCCAAATTTTGTCCCGTTTTTTAGTAATTGCATCGAACATAGCCACGAGAGAAAATATACACCAGTAAATACACATATAGCAAACAGACACTGAATTCAGCTTCAGAAAGAAGGAAGAATGAAGGAAACGTGCACCATTTAACATAACAACATAAATCAGAAATAATAATTATTCATACGCTCCCCGATAGATCAACTGCTAAATCCATTGGCTCAGTACCTGGAGCTTCTTTTAAGACGCCGGTTCAATTCTGACACCTTTTGAACATATTTTTGTGTTTGTTTACTCTTCGCAAAGTAATATTAACCAAATAACTTGTTTGTACTATTTGTAAATATTTTACATTTTGTATTAATAATGTATAATTAAATTATTTGCGACAAAACAAAAATTATCATAATTGTGTGGTCCGTATAATGTATCCAGATAAACCATAATTACGTGTCATATATATATATATATATATATATATATATATATATATATATATATATATATATATATATATATATATATATAGGTGGGGGAGGATACCACCATGTTAACACCATTTGAAACAGAAAAATGGTAGAAAAAGTCCTGACACCATCTGATGGTTGTTGGGTGCTATGCTAGTGGTATAGAATACGTACAACAAAAGCAGGACAGCCACGGTCAATTAATTTACCGAATAACTTGCTATGGTTTACTTTGTCAAAGGCTTTGAAGGCATCGAACACTGTAATATACATAGAGGAGCCATTCGCAATATAGTTTCGAAAAAGTTATTTTAACAAACATATGAGCATCTCCGTAGAGTGGTGGTTTTTAAATGCAAATTGATTAGCACAAGTAGTGAGAAATTGGGTAGCCCTGGCTAATATAAATGAGTTTGCTAGCAACTGTGGCAAGGGTATTGGGTCTATAATTGTTATTATCTGACAAATCACCAGATTTACTTTTAATGATGGAAGTATGATTATAACAATCGTTGTATCAGGTAAGAAACATAACAACATGTTATTTTTCATTAGCATTCTTAACATGTTCAAGCATTTCCAAATGACATAGTTACTATTTTTTCTTGTAGTTCTTTAACTTTAACAACAATATTGTCATTAATTTGAATATTGCTACAATACATATCGATCTTGTGTACGTGAACAGGAGAAACCTAAACAATTAAGCAGTGATTTGTAATGATGAAGCCATATATTTCTGACATTTTCAGCACCATTACTGGGTGTGTGTGTGTGTGTGTGTGTGTGTGTGTGTGTGTGTGTGTGTGTGTGTGTGTGTGTGTGTGAGTGAGTGAGTGTGTGTGTGTGTGTGTGTGTGTGTGTGTGTGTGCGTGTGTGTGTGTGGGGGGGGCGTGCGTGTGTGTGTGTGACGCACTAGTTAACAAATTAACTAGTGCGTCATTGTATAAACATATTAAGTCTATATATTACTTTGTAAAATGCTTAAAAATATGTCTGAAAATCGTCGGAATTACGCACATTAATTTACATTGTTACGCTTCATAAAATAAATATTTTTGTTACATTATGAATCATATGTATTGTTTTTAAACTGTATACAGTACATGTGCCTACAGGAGATAATTTACACCAGTAAACATACACATATTTACTGGTGTAGATTATCTCCTGTGGGCTGTATTTGAAACAATTACTCCGAAAGGGGCGAAAGTTTTCGAAACGTAGCGAAAGTGCCGAAGCCGTTGCACTTGTTTATTTAACTTTTTCAACAAAATTGGATTGATGTGGCACCATAACGTAATTGTCATATGATAGTAATAGTTTAATTTCATTCTGGGCCTCATAGAAATTGAACTGGGTATACAAAACATGCAAAGTATATTTGTAAACAAAATACATTGAAATAATATACAATTTAAGACATTAGCATAAAATATAAATTATAATGTAGAGATAAAACTAATTTCAATATTGTAAGAATGAAAACATATTTTCTGTGATTATTTGACTAAACTTATTAAAAATAATAAATAGTTTAAAACATAAAAATAAATAGATCTAAAAAATTAATTAAGGCATTACAATATTTTACACATATCCATATCAGCATGCACGTAAGTTTGTTAAAAGTCACTGTGAGTTCTTTTGATTGAACAGACACCAGTTCATGAAACAGTTCTTGGTCATGTTGGGTTTTACTCTGGGTAAAGATAATCGAGTATGACATCATGTATTATGTGTTGTAGCCCTGGCCTTTGGTAGTAGCTATGCAGTTTGTGCTGCGGCTGTTCGATTTGTGTGAAGAAATGTTCACATAACTGCGCACGTTTCTCTTTCAGAGAAGTCAGCTGTGCATTCGCTAATGCTTCGATATAGGGAGTGTTCGGGTATATAATATTTATAGCACATCTTTACACTTGCTCCATATCATTTTGGAGACCTAATGTGAGTGAGGTCGACCATGCTGCACATGCATATTCCAGAGTAGGCCGGACCACCGTTATATATACCGTCAGAAGGTCTTCAACGGGAATGCCTTGTCGTTGGAGTTGTAGCAGTAGAAACAGCCTCTTGCCTGCTTGTCGTGTTATTTCATCAACGTGTACGTCCCATGTCAGGTTGCTGATGATGGTAATAGTAATGCCATGTTTCTTCGCCTTGGTTACTCGCTGAATGTCTGTTCCGTCGATACGTATGGTTGGGAAGTTTGTCCTTGTTTTAGAGAAATCAATAACAAGCTCTTTTGTCTTACTTTTTTGTGCATTCCTCTAGGATGACTACTTTTTGCATTGCATCAGAACATCGCAAAAACAAATCATTCTGACGGTCGTTTTACCACAAAACCTAACCTTGAAGACATGCTTATAGAAAGGTATGCTTATGTGTGAGCTATGTCAACAATGAAGTCACCTTTCCGTAGTAATCACTATACACACGGGCGTAAAATCGAATTTGTACCACAAACGTATTTTATTCTGTGCTTTTGATATTGTCAAATGCTATGTTAAATGTTAAACTTTGTGTACACATGGAAGACAGGTGTTAGCTAATGTCTTGTTTTTATTTCCTTTAACTCTGAACATTTAAACTATTTATGAGTTATGTTATCATTGCTATAACCCATACAATCATTGTAGATAATGTCGTCCATTAATATTCCTCAGTTTCACACCATACTTTCTGGTCAAACTCCGTGTAAGAGTTACTTGTATGTAAACGCTATTTACACACACTATTAAGCAAGACTTCCCGAAGTGTCATCTTAAACGACATTACAATAACGACCTGCATTGGAGAGAACAAACTACATAGTAAGATAAATGACGCTAGTCCCAAACGACAATTATGTTGTAAGGAATAACTGATTTTATATTAACAACACATTTTATATTGTGTATAACTTTAATAATGGGGCCAATTGTTTAATAAACAGATGGACGCATTTTGTGATAACAAGCCGCCCATTTTATAACCATTTCAACGATCTCCGTTATCATATGCAATAGCAGGATGAAAGTTTTTATAATAAAGACAATGAAGATGACGAAGTTGAAAATGATGGCATATATTAAATGGAATGGTAATGATGACGACTGTGTTGATAATAAAGATCATTGAAGCTGATGATGATGGCAAAGAAGTAACAAAGTAATGAAGAAGATGAGATGAAGACGATAATGAAGACAGCTGTAATAAGAAGACGATCACTGAATGAAGTTGATGATGGCTATGGCAGAGATTTATATGAAGATGATGGATATTATTATGAAACTGGTGGTGGTGGTGAAGAAGATCATGAAGATGAAGATGGACAACGATGACTGTAATGGTGGTGAAGGTGATTCTACTGATGGTGATGTTGGATATGACAACTACGATGTAGGCATTGACGATTATGATAAAGACGAATGCTAAGGATCAAACATTATGAAAACGTGGTTGATGAAAAGTATGAAGATGATGATAATGTCGACGATACGATCAGGAATTATGACGATGATGTTGTTGATGAAAATTAAATTGTTTCAAATGATGGAGATGATTATGATGATACAGATGATTACGATTATAATTTCGGTGATGATAGTGATGGTGGTGATGATACGGATTATGAGTACACCGTGAATTCCCAGAATGTGCATCTCGTAAATTTTAAGGAAATGGATTGAGTTCGTTACATAGTTGATATATTGGTTTATTGGAAAATGGGCGTCCTGTTATTAAACAATTGTTGCTTTACACAATTTAATTGTTTTACAAAATGGATCGCTATTATAAATACATTCAAACTTACGACGTGGTATATATATATATATATATATTCGAATGCAAGACTAATAGATTTCTTGTGATGTAATACTAAAGATAATAAAATAATTTAAGAAGTAAGTAGCGTACCGTGTTTAGTTGATTGTCTTCTTCGATGCATACACACAACGCCGACAATGAGGCCGCCAATAAACCCAACAACCAGCATACCAATCAGCATAGCAACGCCAGCACTGACAGCAACGTAAATCATGCCTGAGTTGTTGGCTTGAGTGTCTACAAACAATCCACTTATTCATAATAACAATAGTAAAACTTAATACAAGTTACACAACTTTGACCAACGTTGGTCAAATATGAAACGGCTCAGTTTAGAGTTATGCTATCTAAGTGCAGGGCTCGAAATTTCGCTTCTCCGCTAGCCATGCGACAAGTGGATTTGTCCCCGGGCAAGTGAAATTGCTACTATTTGTGGTCTGTGGGAGAAACATAATTATGTTAGACCGTCATCATACTAGTGCAAATGGGCTACAAATATTAATGTTACAAAAGTTATTTAAATTGGGTGAAATAAATTTACTTATAGAGAAATAGGTTTTGAAATGAATTTGTTCTTGGGACAAGTTAATTGTTGCACGGACAAGTGAACTTTTGGTTCTAAATTGTCTGCTGGACAAGTATATAATTTGGCGAGTGTGGGGGACTGCGCTAAGATATGTGAAAAGCATGGAAGGAGAATGGAGAACAAGAGCAAACGATAGAATGAGTTGAAGACTGTTGATAGAAAACGTAGTGAGAGAAACATGAGGAAGGAAATGACGAAGAAAAAGACGATTGTAAACATGGCCAACCTCACCCCTGACGACAGGGATGTCAAGATGAGAACAAACCAATACATTAATATTGGTACCTTTTGGGCTGCAGGTATAAGGGAAACCCGGGTAAAACGGGATGCTCGGCTAATATGGGAAATCGCTATATGCAAACAATAGTGCTGACTACTATACAAACCAATTGGTATGCAATTCTTCGCGCGGATTGAAACAATCGTTTGTAATACTTAGCTTTGATCCCTTGCTAAATTGTTTGTCTGACGATCCATCTAAGTTTGCTAAGTAACAACTTGTGATATTTCAACTTCGAATGTCGTGAGGATATAGTATTAGTTCATGAGTATTTCAGCGTATAATAGTTTTTCGTGAGAGTGAGCGATGATTAATTTATCACAGTTTGATTAAACCATGCCTATTCCGGGCAAAATGGGATATACTAATGCGGGCAAAATGGGATATACTAATGCGGGCAAAATGGGATAATCCCGTTTTGCCCAGTCATGATACCTGTTTGGTGACCAACGGAAGTTTCAAATATGTAATGTCTGTGAATAGGATATTTATGCACGTTGACTTTAATGTTCACTAGTTTACAACAGTTGTGCATGTTATGCCGTCTTGTGTTTGTATTTTTCATTGAAAAACATAAAAAATGCAATTTACTTGGACAATATGCCTGTTTCTGTAGATCGGTTAATTAATTTAACTAGTAGCTCACTAAGTTACATAAAGATGTGAGGTTTATGGATTACATAATTATACAGGAATAGTAAGCCGCCCAAGGTACGGCAGTCACATTCACAAAGAAGTATGACATTTTGCTTATACGACCTTACCATACCGCATATATTGGCTATTCTTATCATAGTTAACTAGTTCTCATAAATCAGGTACTTAAAATAACAATTGTGAATATGTCGGGCCACGTTACATTAGCAAATAAAATAACTATATATGCATCGCATATTTCCCAGATAAAAATCTCATTTTTGCTCACCGGCACTGTATTAAATCAAAGTAATGGGAGCCTGCAGGGCTTTGCTCAGTTATGGAGCGTGAGATAGCATGAAAGAACATAAACATATGTCGGTGGAAATGGCATTGCCCTTTAATTACACAAATAAAGATAAGTCATATAGTATACAAAACTATGAGCATTGCCGTTGGCCTAGATAAGTAAAGCAAATTCCCTTAAAAGCAAAGGGAATTCCCTTGTCAATGAGGATTGCACGATAAATTATCTAAGCAACTAGCTATTTAGGGAAAATAAATGTGGGGGTCAGAAACCACCTAACAACCCCCACACAAAGCACAGCAGAGCAGACTACCAGAAAGTGCAAGAGCAGTCATCCCATCATACACACATAGGGATCGCCAGCAGGAAGAACAGACTGACTGTAACTAAAACCCAAAATTTACAGGGGTAGTAGACACTACCACTGAACTAAAATGCAATGAAATGCAACAAATTTGCAAATGAGTAAGGAGAAAGAAAACTAAACACCACACACCCAACCTCCGGCCAAAAGCTGATAAGTCAGGTATGCAGAAATGCTTCACACAATCAAGTCAAGAATGTGTAATATAAAAACACAAGAGGCAAAGTATTACAGCAAAAACAGCGAGAAGATTACAACTAAACAGTGAGATAGTATGCTGCAACAGGTGATAAGAAAGGCATGCCAACCGCCGGCCAAAAGCGGAAAACCGAGGCCATCCGAGTGTTGGTCCGATACCAGCTATTGATCGCTACCGGGCGATACCTGACTATTGCTCGATACTCGACACGCGACACCGACGTGGTAAGTCTAAAATTCACAGAACACAGATCCCAGTAGGAACACATTATGCACCAAAAGTCGTGCTTGTACGATACCAGAATTCTGCGATATCGATCGATATCTTGGTGGTTCAATACCAGAAGGCTTTGATATAAGTCGATACCATAATCCTAGGCACTACGCAATACTTATGTTTAAGTATCCAGTACGGTATAGGTCACTATGCCATAGAAAGACACATGGTGTGTCACTAGTAGGGAAACCTGTGTAAAAGTATGTGTCATCAATCAACGCCTGCTAGGCCTAAACGATGGCAATGTTATGTTGACGCCACCGTGAAGGTGCTTAGTAAGACAATCATAATGTCATCAGCTACAGCGTGCCGCATTATAGTCAAGTGGCCAGGGGTGCGGACTGTGTGTTGAAAGAATCGCCTTGTACCACTTTGTAACGTCAACTGACCGATCCCCTAATGAGTGGTATGCAAGACTCCATCCTAGAGGTAATCAGTCCTGACTGATTTACACTACCTGCATGTCAGAGTAGTCACAACTCGGGACCTACTACAGGATCGGCCCTCCATCGCAACTCACCATAACACACAAGATGCGTATTGTCTCTTCACGATTCAATAACAGCAAAAGTCCAAGTTCGGCTTGGTAGCAAACACGTTTTTATTCCTCCCACCACATAGTACAACCATCTGCCATGCTCATCCATCCCCCTTCTCCTTCTCTCTTCACACCATAGGTTTATATCCTATCTGCCAAGAGGCAGTCACTAACTAGACATGCATTTCCTTATTTAGTTAGGCTCTCTGGGCAACTCTCTGGCTAAGCTTCGGACAAAGCTCGGACAAAGCTCGGACTACGCTCTAGGTAGGTCCGAGAGATAATAATAAGCTGGCTGTGTTCATTCCTTTTAGAAGGTTCTGCCTATTCTCCTAAGCATAGCACCACTGACCATCTTCTTCCAGCAGTGCGTCTAAGGCCAAATTACTAGGGAACCATTAACGTCATTAATAGCCACTAGTCCAGCACAGTAGTCCACGCTAATACTATATCTATGACTTCTTGTAACTTTGCTCCCTGCTTCGTGCTTTCATATATTTGCTTCAAAATAAATCCTTACGATTCTTACAAATTGATATGCATCCACATTTTAGCCATGCTCACGTCCAGTAATGAGGGTGGACACAGTCTGTCGAAGCATCCGCACTGGGTAGTCGTCAACACGGAGGAAAAAACGACCACAGGGTCACTGGTGTTGGACCCGGTTACAATGGAAAAGGTCATAAACAGCAAAAGTGAAAGTGGTCTCAAGTTAATGGGTCGACCTAGGTGGCCTCCCAATCCAATAAACGGACAGATGGCGGAACCCGTGTGAATCCCGTGGGGTAGCAGATTGAAGCAGCCCCAGAGTCTCTGCACACTGTCCTCCGTAGGCGATGCAGGCGCGTCCTAGGTTAACCCCAACAGCTGCATGCAATAGTGCAACGACACACGTAGCAGGAACCCGCCAGTGGGAATGCAGAAATAGCACAGTCCATGATTATCGACTACCAGCACTGTTGACTGATGAGGTAGAGTCAGGTGGCTGGCCGGGCGGCCAGATTTAAGCCATCTACAAACCCCGTCAAGTAAAGCATCCGGGGTCATGACACGGTTAGGTGTTGTTGTCTCGGAAGTGTCTAGGCAGAATGAACTGGTCCGAACGGTGTATAACTTGACCGGTAACTGTTCACTAGGTGTAACACAAATGTTAACGCCACGCCGAGAAACACATGTGAATAATGCAAAGTGTCGATAGCGCGTTGTGGCATGGTGCAGTTGCGCACAGTCACAGGGGCGGCGCTTGTGGCTGGACACGCAGTTGCAGAAACGACATGCGGATATCTGCCAAGGCGCTGGAGCGTGGCGATCCATCACTCGTGAAACCGAGGATCATTGTAGGTGTCCGGTGAATTCCCCTGCCAGGACATCGGCACACATTCCGATCCAACGTCCCACGATATAGCTACTTTATTTCAGTGCACGTTATGGTGCGCCTTACTCATGCATGCGACTTTTTCCAGGTTTGGCCGCGTCTTTTAGTGCTTCATATTCTGCCATTGTGTATCATATCAGCTATGCTTAGTTTCACTTGATCGGCTAGTCCCACTGAGGGTGACTTTTTGTTCGTTTTTATTGCATTTGCTTTGGCGTGCTCCAGCACCTATTTGCCCCATCCCCTGCACGCATGGCTGCAGCGGCTTTACCTTCGCGCCAGTCGAGGGTGCGGAAACACAACATCACAACCCTGGTGGACCACAGCGTGGGCCTAGCGCTAACAACGTGGGCCCAACCCTATACATGTGGTCGACACCATGGCTAGGTCAAACAGCCCGCTAGGCAATACTAGGGCATGGAAACACAACATCACAACCCTGAGACGACCAGAGCGAGGGCCCAACACTAGGCCCTACACAAGACATGTGGTCGACACCATGGCTAGGTCAAACAACCAGCCAAACAAGGGTGTGGAAACACATCAATACGCCTTGGGCAACTGCAGTGGCTAGCAACAAAATACCGGCCGAACACCATCCATACAGTCAAACATGTACAAACCAAACAAACAGCCACACAACAGACGGGTGTAGCAGAAAATCACCACGCCGGAATGCGTACAGTTCAGATTCCAAAGCAAGCAAGGTGGCAGCAAACCGCGACCACAAAACTTGTGTATGGAACAAAACAATATCATCAAGGCATTGCAAAAACAAGGCCCGCTGCGCTTCCAGGTGGCCAAAACCTGACCACAAACAATACGCAAGGCCATGCAGGGTGAGCCGTCACGAGCAGCTGTGCACGTAGCCTGAAGCCGCAGGAGGGCAAACACACACATGTAAATACAACGAACACACCAGTGATGCATTGGATGCCATGACCTAACAAGAATAAAGCAAAAGGTCAGATGCATCAACACAGAACCGAGTGCCAGGCATGCTGTCATCCCTCCACCTGGCAAAAAATTAAGACAACATGACTGCCAAACATGAAGGGGTCGAGGCCGTAAACAAAACAGAAAACACAATAATAATTACGTGGCACACACCACGAGCACAGCACTCATAAATGGGCTTATAAGTCACAAACACAAGGAAGCAAACAGACAGCCGATACCTGCAAAACATGTGTCACAAGCCAGATAAGCAAAACTGAAAAGCAGACACAACAGAAAACCAATCATATAACGCACTGTCACAGAAAGCCAAGTCCAACAGGAAGAGGCGATAACACATGGCCAAGCACAAGCTGAACCCCCCTCGTATAAGCAAGCAAATGCAAGGGACGACACCAGATTGTGTAACGTGTCAACGTACACTCCGGAAACACGCCAGACGGCGATGCCGTCCGGAGGACAAATCAGCGACAGCGACAGGTGGGCAAGTGGAGGGTGGCGTTAGTGAAACAAGGCAACAACTATAACAAATTACAAGCCCGGGCACTATGGACTGTGATTAAAGGGCACCAAAAACTCGCCCATAAATAAAGCAAACAACGAAAAGGATAACCCGACCGGCAACGCCCAGGACTGATTGATAAACGATCGCGGTGAAACGCCAGCAATTACGCAAAGCCTACATAGCACGGGTCCAAATTTTGGAGGTAGTGGACACATCGTGCTATTTTTGGTTGTCCTGTATTTTACTAAACTTCAACCCCTCCCGAATAATATTCCAGAGGGCAACCCTCTCAAATCAATGTACCTCACTCCGAAAATTGCACTTATATCCAGGTCCTTAATGTCCCCTTGAATATATTTATCTTTCTACATATACACAGTAACTGTATAGTAACAAACGTAAGTGTCTTATCAAATAATCAGTAATGACGATAACTAATATATGTGGCAATATCTTGTTGATACTTTTATTTTTCAAGATGCCAAATACAAAACATTGGACAAAATAACGATAAATCAGTTCGGTTTTGCAGTTGACATCACACAAAAGGAGTCATAGTTACCTTAATATGTAATCAATATATTTATGTAATATATCAAAATAATGTACATTAATTTACCTACTGATTATATTGCAAAGCAATAGTAAAATAGTTTTACGTTATCCGCAATCACGAGCCAAACATGTACCCTACCCCCTAAGTGTTGCGCAATCGTGACGTGACGCAAATCGGAGTGGATTTCATTGATTGCGTCATTTTCGCGTTCCTTAGGGAAATATACACTATTAAAGACAGAGTACTGATGCATAGCCTACTGCTGGTTATTAATGCGATGTTTGTTAAGACAATATAAAATTATGATAACACGCATTATTCGAAAATAAAAACATATCAGGGTGTTACTCAATCACATCTTAAACATTGTTCTGGGTCATCTGTGTCACTCTTGTCACAGCCATTGATTTCAACAAGAGTCCGAACAGGTATTACTCGCCCACATTTGGTATCGTTCCCTTTGCACTTGCAAGCAGCACAACGCGGCAGTTGGAATTTAGCGCTTGAACTATTACAAGGGCATTTGCTGGCGACACGCAACTTGTATACCATTGCCTAAGTTCTGGTAATGGCGGCACCGTCAAAGATACTGGTTCCAATGTGTGGAACCCATCTTCCAACCGATATCTAATAATTTCTCCTCCATCTTCAAGCGAGTCTCTTTCAGCAGAGCTGTCAACCATCATGCCTTACAGCCATGACGCATCGATCCATTTGACTCAAACGAAGCTTGCGGTACCTCAGAACACTCGTATTCTCCGATGGTTTCCTCAAGATTGACATCTTTCCCAACAGCTTTCTGATGAAGAAGTCGTATCAGCATGGAAACGTCATTGATCAGCTGCTACGTCTGCTTCTGCGGCACAGTAAGATGTTACTGAGGATGCAGTTCTTCAAATATGCTGTCACGTACCTTTTGGACTTTATTATTATCATCACTATGATTTGCAGGATATAATAAGTATTATTACAATGTAATATTTTATTTATATAGTGCCACATCCATAATTGGTTGTGGCGCTTCACAATATGCTGCTATTAAACAATAAGAAAAAAACTACCCACAGATAATATTTTTAAATAAATAATGAAAATACATGTATCTATATAATTAACTAAAGTGACCTATCAGTATTAAAAAGAACCCCTACCAATTCCATAACAACAATAGTGATCAATTAATGTAAAGGTAATATATAATTAAAATGGTAAAATAATTACGACATAACAATATCTTTCATCCAGCACATACACACATTACCAAAAAAATATTGAAGCTATTTTTTCTACTTATGAATGATATTTCCACCACCAGATATGTAATAATAATTACTTTTGGACAAGACACTTTATTAATTATCGGGACAATAAATCACTGAAATTTAAACAAAATATGAATATATGGGAAATATATATTGTGGTAGAAAGGTTTTGGGACATTTAAAAATAATAATATTAATATGTTATTGTTTTAGATATTATTGCTAAAACATATAAGCTTGCATGCTCGCAGTACACGCGGGATGTTTATAGAAATATTGATAAAATAAACAATGTGACGTCATTGAACAACGCGTAATTTCCATACCTCTTTTATGAACAATAAGCAATTTTAGATAAGTATGCAGACATGAGTATTTTTTTTATTTTTTTTTAAATATTACCTGTGGGTAGCATTCTTCTTATTGCTTATACTTTAATAACAATATTTTGTGAAGCGCTACAAACAAGTGTGGATTTGGCGCTATATAAAATAAACTATTACAATTATATATATTTTTTATTAAATTGTTACTATTTTATCAACTCTATTAGGCCAATATCACCAAAGAGTTGCCTTTGTTTGCCGTTTAACATTTTCTGCAGATCATAGTGATGCTGCTAATTATTATTATATAATTTATAATTAATTAAACTAATTCGCGCGTGCGAATGCAGTAAGGTTTATAAATATTCGCATGCACAAACGCGCCATCTAGCGGTATTTTGTGTAAAGCTAATTTATAATAGCGAGTTTACGGTAGTCGAAGTTATCGAGTTGCCGCCTGTCGAGATTTGCGCGTTTCTTTTGTGATTTTTTGTAATGTAGTGTATGTATATGTATGTAAGAAATGTGAGGAGAAGTTTGGCGGCTGTTTTTGTGGTTAGGTCAGTAAGTAACAGATAATAATACGCATGCATGCACAGTTCACGCCGACCAAGAAGACTTAACTACGTCATTTTGTTTCTAAAATGGCGTAGACTATAGACCTTCTATGGCTATGTGTTCTAGATTTTTTTCCTGGTAAACCACTGATGTTACAGATATGATTGTTGTTGGAAGTTGTTACTTTTTAGTAACTCTGATATGATCAAAACATTAACTGTTGTTTCCCTTTAAGATAACAGCGTGAGCATCGCGTAACACACAGCGCGGCACTGTGGGACGACCGCAACTGCGGTTACACGCGTGGAAAGAAAACACTAACAAAATACGCCATTACCCGACACAAATTAGAAGCAGGTAAGCAACAATTAATAAACTCACCAAAGTGAACGCAAATGCCGATCGCACAAAGAAGCAGCACCCGTTGACGGGGCTCACGAATTGCACACTAACAACCTTTCGCCGACGAGAAGCGGGGACAGATAATGCACGCAAATCGCGAAAGACGCCGTTGTCAATCAGTCGCAAACAAGTCAGCGCTGAATGTTCGTTCTGTATGAAAACTTCTACCACAACCAACCAAACGCTGACTAACAAAAACACGTGGTTAAAAACGGGCTGCGCCGTAAAACGCACTTCCTCCGTTGACAGAATCATCCAGGTAACACCTTATATGCCATACGCCATTTTTGTTGGGGAGAGAATAAATTTTCAAAAACAATGTGATGAGGCCACTTTGTAAATAAATGAAGTAGCTGTGCCACCATTGTTATATTAAGACATTTTGATTACCGCACAGTGTGACGGCGCACTTATTTGACTTTGGAGTTATTCAAATTTTTAAACAATATTACACATATTCAAAATCAATTGAAAGTCTGCTTACATACACACACACACACACACACACACACACACACACACACACACACACACACACACACACACACATACACACACACATACACACACACACACACACACACACACACACACACACACACACACACATATGTATGTGATGTTAGTATGTATATACATTATACGACATATATATATATATATATATATATATATATATATATATATATATATATATATATATATATATATATATATATATATAGTTTGCTTATTTAACAATACAAATACATAAAACCCAATACATACAAAAAATGCAAGTATCATGAGGCCACTTTGAAAATGTGACAATAAAATTAAATATATTAAGTTAAAAATACTTCCATCAAGTTTCAGGTAGAGAACAAAATGATAAAGCATACCTACCTATTTCAACACCTGTGTCAAGTGGCTTTGTTTGTTGGAATGAAACAGTGAGTCCACCTTCATAAATCTTCAACCACACTTTGTACGTGGCTTTTACATCAAACATTCCCTTGATGACCACTTCTCGTTTCTCAGCTGCCACACTGCCCTCTGGTGGATAACGTGCTTCTTCTCCACCGTCCCGCTGATAGTAGATTACGACTGACACAGACGGAGATGTAGATCTCTTAGTTCGTGTACTCTGTTCATTGTATTGCCATCTGACAGTCATATGATCTTCTGTCAGTTCGACTTCGTTAATGACAATGTTTGGAGAAGCTGTTAAAAACAGAAAATTGACAGTTGTATGGCTGAATAAATGGATTAAGGACCTATATAAAAATACACAATAATATTCTTCAAACAGTAAACTCAATTTATAATATCAGGTTTTATTATGAAAATGGATGTACGCATTTTATCAAGCCTGATGTTATTAAATGATTCAGTCGCATAGATTGTTTACGAGCTTTCAAACTAACTACCCCTGTAGTCTTGCTATATTGTATATAAAATGTAAACTCCGTCCTTGCAAAAGTGAAGGGTGGAGAAAAATGCTGTAATGGAAACATAAAAAGAAGTTATTTGTTTCTTGGGAAAACGTCCACGCATAATGAATTAAATAAGATAATTAGATATAGAACTTGGTACTTTTAGTGTTAAATGGCATTACTTGAAAACTACTCACAAGGGTGAGAGTCTGCGAGAAGATGAACATGATTCATGTGAATTCTGGTCCTATTGACTAAACACTGTAGGTAGGCAATCAAGTAACGATTTATACTCTGTGAAAAACAGTTGTCAGCAAACATATGGAGTTTATCTATCTCCTTGGGCAGTGTTAAAGATAGGAGATCACAACATTGGGACCCTTTGTGCAAAGTTTGCCTTATCCTCCGTATTGTCATGGATGAAGAAGTTATGCACAACTGGCTCTTGTCATTGTACCCTAAACCATCAGTTTCCAAACTTTTTCTTCCACATACCCTTTGAGGTTTGATATGATCATCAGAATATGCATACCCGTACCTTGATAACACATAATGCACAGACTAAACATATCGGTAATCTTATTAATGAGATAAACAAATGCCAAAAAAATTAAAATAACAAATATTTGTAATGTTGTGTGATGAAATATGATTATCAAAACCAGGGACTAACTTCACAAAACAGTTTTGCCTACAGATGTTTTTTTTCCTCAGTTCTCAGATGTGATTTTCATTAAGAGTTTCCTGACATTCGTTACTATAAATGTTATCCTGTTGACCAATTAGTGACTTCAAGTCAACACAATATATTAACATTTATTTCTTTGTATTAACTTTAAATATATTAAATTATGTATGTTCTGGAACCATGTTTATTATCATGTTTAATAAAATCATACCTACCTGTCGTGCTGCCGGTCTGTGAGACAGTGTCACTTCTGTTTGGTCCTTGGGCCGGAGGTCGACTGTTCTCAGCATAGAGAGAGAAGACATACTCAGTCTGAGGCCTTAGACCTGTCACAGTCGCCTGATACCTGGTCACTCCATCTGTTTTGTGGCTGAACATGTCTCTCCAAGTTCTCAGAGTCACCTCGGTAGACGCCCTGTACTGTAGGGTGAACGTCTGTGGAGGGTGGCCACTGTCGAATCCAGGGCGCCACTGAAGGGTGAGGGTGACTGAGGTGTGGTTACTCAGGATTGTGAAACCAAGTGGTTTTCTTGCTGGGCCTGAAGTGGGAAATCAATAAAAATAACAAATAGTAAAACATATATTTAATAATAATCTTTTTTACAAATAAAAAATAATTTCAGTTGATTCCCAGATCAGCAAAATCTATATTTTAAGAATTAAAATATATATTTATACATAACACACTTACCTGGCTCTGTCGCTTCACAAGGTGCAATAGAGTTGGCTGCGCACAAGTTGCTCGCCATAATTAATAAAAAATGAAAACAAAAACCTATCCCCACAGCTCCCACCACCTCATCCAATCACTGAGTCTCTTCCTTCGCAGTTGGCAAAAAGGCTCATACTGTGATAGGTAATCTCCCTATAGCGGGGAAGGAGGGAGGGTGACATGGTGAAGCGACGGAGCCAGGTAAGTATGTTACTTATAAATACATATTTTTATTCTAAAAATATAGAATCTATTGCCTAACATAGACCTAGCCTGGCTCCGTCGCTTCACAAGGTACATAATCTAGGTGAATGGATAGTGGGATATAGACAATGTTACCTCTAATGATCTCTAATGTTGGGTGCAGGCTTGATTCTGCAGCCACTACCGGTCCTAGTTGAATGAGATCGGCAGAATAGAGAGATAGGTCCTTGAGATAAAAGTCGGTTAAGGTGTTATGACAGTGCCAGGTATGAGCTCGCAGACTCTGTTCCATGGAAGCCTGTCTGTGGAATGCGAGCGATGCATCTATGGATCGTACCTGGTGCGCCTTAACCTTCTGGGACTCAAGGAGAGGTGTAGGGGAATTTGTGTAACACTCCAGAATCGTTTTCTTGATCCACCCAGAGATTGTGGATGGTACAATGTCTCGTTTATGCCCTGGTTTGAACTACACAAAAAGGAGACGCTTGTGCTCCCTCCAAGCCTTTCTAGATAGAATCTTAGTGCCCATATTGGGAACAGGAGTCGGTCAACTGTTGGAATTGTGAATGAAAGCACCCATTTCGGGCCCTTGCCCAGTACTTGTGTCTTTGATATGAATGACAGGTCCATTGTATTCGGGCATGTTCAAAGGTATGGATTTTGCCCCAACATTTGCCGGAAATAAGCGATGAGGAAAACTGTCTTCCATGTAAGCAGCTGATCCAAAGTTTGGTCTAGCGGTCCGAAAGGTGGTTTTGTCAAAGCTGACAAAACTAAGGTAAGATTCTACTCTGGAAATTGACATTCATAGTGCCTGTTCCATTTCGATATTTCGAAGTAGCGACTTCAGTGCAACATTTCGTCCTACTTCCGCAATGGAAGTGGCACGAAGAGTGTTGGCGATTGCCATCTGATAGCCTGCAATGGTCGAGATGGCCAAATGTTTCTCCGTTTGAAGGTGGAGAAGAAAATCTGACACTACACTCTCAGTAGCCGAGAGTGGATTAATGTGTTGTATGATCCAAGCAGTGAAGATCCTCCACCTGAACTCATAAATCGCCAGAGTAGACTCTCGCTGGGGTCTACTGACATGGGAGGCAAAGTCTACCGAACGGTCTCTGTTGCAGAGGGTATACCGAATACTTTCCACGTATGTAGCTGGAGATTGGACGTATCTCGATGGATCTGACGTCAAGGCTGGGATAGTAACCGAGGAATGTTGAGTATCCGGAGTGGAACATTTACCAACATCCCTAACAATAGTGGGAACCAGATCGCCTGGGGCCAATGTGGGGCAATGAGGATCAGTTCGCACTGGTCCTGTTGGGTCTTCTCGAGCACCCGTGGTAACAGAGCTGGTGGTGGGTATACGTACGCCCACAGTGCCTTCCTTCTCATTGACAGAGCATCTACTGCCATGGCTGATGGATCTGGAACAGGGGACACAAATAGTGGAAGTTTGTGATTCCACCTCGTTGCAAACAGATCCAATAATGGGATTCCCCATTTCCGTGCTCGGAAGACACGTGGTTGTAGTGACCTTACTGTACCTGACATCTAGGAAGGGCGTGACATAATGTATGCAAGGATGTTCAATCTCGTGCCGGAGTACTATTTGGTTGGCCTGACACATGAGGAGTAGCTTCTTGGTCCGTCTGCACAGCTGTATTGACCGCGTTCTGCCCTGCTTGTTGACGTAGGACACAATAGTGGAGTTTTCTGACGCAACCAGGACTGTCAAAACCATAAGCTTCCGCAGCCAATGGAGCATGGGTCTATGTATGGCTTCTAACTCAAGTACGTTGATGTGAAGTGTTTTCTCGGTTGTTGTCCATACACCGGACACCGCCAATGCATTCCAATGTGCTACCCATCCAATGTTCGATGCATCCGTGAACAACTGAGTGTCTGGTTCTGTCGGGATAACTGGGGCTCCCTCAGAACATTGTGTGCCGACTTCCACCATTAGAAATCTTCCTCCGCCGTGGGGGAAAGAGGTATCCACCAGTCGCTGGTTAAAACATTGAAATCCTAATGTTGAGAGATGCAATGTTGGGTTTCGCGCGTGTGCAGCCGTCCTAGAGGAACCATTTTCTCTGTGGACTCAAGAGACCGAGCAGGATCTGCCACGTATGAGCACATCCTCCTTGGCTGAGCAGGAATAAGCAAATCAGTGTTTGATCGATCCAGAGTTGGAGTGACCTGGAAGGAAACCAGGTCGAAATGGTATCACAGAAAAAGGAATTTCTGTTTTGTCTTCTTGTCGTGAATGAAGAGGCCTATCGTGTGGCAGAGATTGAGCACTTGTACAGTGTCTTGGGGTCACTTGTCGTGATATGGTGAACATATGAGCCAGTTGTCCAGGTACTGACAGAGATTGATGCCCATCACGTATACCAGCATTTGATCTCTGTCATAATCTTGGTGAATACCCATGGTGCTGGAGAAAGGCCAAACGGCAGTGACAGGATTGCTATATGGTGTCCAGAGTCTGAAATCGAAGTTATTTTCTGTAACCTCTGTGGATGGGTATGTGGAAATAGGTACCCTCAAGATCGATGGAAGTGACCCAGGCATCTCGAGGGGGAGATCGCCGAATGCTTCCGCACTCTCCGTCATGAAGTGGGGAATCTCTAGGAAGAGGAGACTGTCTGAAATACCCGGGAGTTGTAGTGTCGCAGACTACCTCTACAACGTTATTGTATAGACTGTAACAGTGATTGGAGGGATGTGCGCTTCATGATAGAGCCCTTGTCTACAAACGCAGACAGGGCACCCGTCATGTTGGACATTCTTTGAACCGAAGACGGAAACCGACTTCCAGAACATTGCACACCCACTCGCTGCATCTCCTTCGTCTCTGGACAGAACACTTTCCTACTAAGCAAAGGAGGTAACACGACCACCTGTCGTGATATGTCTAGATGGTCGAGGGTCGAAGGTCGCGTAACAATAGGGCTGACCGGTGTTCAATTACTGGGACACAGGTATTCATGACCTGTGTTGTCGTCCTTCTCGTTGGTAAAAGGGACGTCCTGAACCACCCTGAACCACGTACTCTAGTGGTCAGAAAGGACTGCTGACGTGGGTGCGACACTGGTATTGGCATAGCAGCCTGCCGTAGTAGCGCGGATGTAGCCGGTGCTGACCGATGCGGGGCAGCACGTGTTTTACCGACGGTAAACGGTGCGGAGCTCCTGTATAGGGCGTAGTTTCGTTGCTGACTGGTCACCTTGTCCCGCAACTGTAGCTTAGTTGCGAGCTCAACGAAAACTGACGAAGCCCCTAATGGAGCAGTACGAAGGTACTCCCATTCCTCAAGTGGCACAAGGGGAGAGACTCCTCGTAGAGCTTGGTCCCGTTGATGCAGTAGGATGTTGTAAGCGATGGCGCAATCCAAGGTAGCGCCATCGTACAGTTGCCACTGACTGAGGCAACTGTAAAGTTGCCTTAAGCTGTTCCAACAGCTGTTCTGTGGATACGCTTCCAATGTCGACGTGGTCAATCAGTCCTTGTACGGATCGACTGAGGGCAGCTCCCGTCCCGAAGGAGGAGATAAACAGCCGTCGGCGTGTCATGGCTGCGAGGTCACGGATATACTTCTGCTCCGTGCCGAGTCGTGCTCCCCCCACATGAGACCGAGAAATCTCGGTGAATCTCTTACCTACGACATGAGAGTCTCGTGAAAACAGAAAGCATGTAGAAGAAAGCTGTAACAGAGAGTGATGGGCCTCTCTGGAGCGAAAACCGAAGTAAATTGGTGTGAATTGCCCCCCTGAGGGTTTTTAAATTCTTGCTGAATTTTCTGAAAGTGATTGATCATTGCCTCAGAAAAAGGAAAACCAGGCTAGGGAGTGACCGGGATGGTATAATCGGCTGGTGTCAGTGCTGACAGACGTGGCACTGTGCGAGGGACAAGACTGTCAGTCGCCGGCAATTTATCAGAGAGATACGTGCGGACCAGTATGAACCGTTCTGAATGTGATGTATTGTCACATTGTTCGTCCGGTTGTACGGCGACTGATTGTGGAGCTGGATCATTGAGCTGTTTGTCAACATAACTCTAGGCACCATCGTCATCCGAAAAGGAATACACGAGCCGGTCATCAAACGCCGCGTGAGCGCAAGAATTATATGAGAACGGCAAGAAAACATAATTGTTGTCTGTGTCACGCTGCCGGGCGGAACCGGCAGATTCTGCCGGTGTACGACGGCATCCGGTTGCCATCAACCCCGACGTTAGTGTTAATGCTGAGGCGGTTTCTGATTGGATTCGGTCGGTGACCTGCGCGGAAGTGGATAAATCTCCGGCTCTCCGGATAACCGGCCGGGTCTCCGGCTTCGGGTTAACAGCCAGGCCTCTAGGTTCGGGGCTTCGGCCCTCCGGCTCCCGGCACCCCGGGCTCCGTCCCTCCGTGCTCCAGGGATCCGGCCCTCCGGCTCTGGTGCTTCGGCTTCTGGTCTCGTCTCCGTTCTATCCGGAGGAATGTCACCGATTTTCTTTGGAATCCAACTGGCGGAACTATTGTTTGTCCGGGCAGTTCCGTCGAACGGTCCAGATCGATACTGGGCCTCCGGGAGCACAACAGGGCCGATTATTCGCGCCCCGAAAGACGGTTGAACCGTCGCTAATCGCACGTTGGTAATATAGGCTATTCGCGAAAACGGTTGAGAATATCTTTCAACATGGACTAACGGTCACGGTCTTGGACCATCTCCGGGAATGGCACCGGAGAAAACCCAAGACAGCTGCCGTGAGATATGCTACATGTCGGTATGCTAGCCAGCTTGTGGCTGCGCTGTCGCGCTTACATTTTTCCATGCGTTAAAAACGTTCCGGTTGACGTTTCTGCGCATGCGCGATATACGTACAATCATCAATGTGCTGCGAAAAGACAAAGCATTTATGGCGTAAATACTACGGATTGTTCGTTAGGATGTATATATCCAATCAGCAAAGTTATTTGTCACAAATTAATACCAGACAAACGAGTTTTGAGGTATATTTTGATAGCAAGGGTAAATCACGTGACAGTACTGCGCTATACTATAATCCGTTGTCGCGCTTACATTTTTCAGGGCGTTAAAAACGTTCCGATTGACGTTTCTGCGCATGCGCGATATATGTACATTCATCAATGTGCTGCGAAAGACAAAGCATTTGTGGCGTAAATACTACGGGCTGTTCGTTAGGATGTGACAGTGATTTTAAAAAAAACACGTAATATTTTATTGCATTGAACGACATTTTACGAAACTCTTCACAGTAATCATCACAGGAAAGTTAACTACGAACAGCTCGTGGCATTTATACCGACAATGCTTAGTTGTTTCGCTGGACAGTGATGATTTTACATTTATTGCGCATGTGCAGAAACGTCAACCGGAACGTTTTTAACGCCCGGAAAAATTTAAGCGCGATATCGCATCTAATAGCGCGGGTTGTAGCAATGTATACATGTGTCAAGCGCCTGCGTTTCTGAAACGGAGCGGCGTTTATACTATTCCATTCCATACTTAATCAGTCCAATGTGAACAAGTGTCGTACTTGTTGTCGACTGTAATACCGTGACAAGAGACACTTGTACGGATGATTATCGCCGCCGCGCATGAGTCTAGTGCAGACTGTGGCGTGTTCGCGAGTCATCCGCCATTGCAATTACTTTACAATTGAAATGGCGAAGTCGAACAACGGCTAATAATAGAAATTACAGCTAGAAGTGGTCTGAAAACAGCCCATTATATTGCAGAGGTGAAAATAAAAACAATACACCGTAACTACGCTTAAACCAAATATGATATCAGCTCACAAAACTGATAAATACGGAGCCACGCGAAGCCAAGACTTAAACAACGATGGCGGTATGGTGGTCCCAGATTCGACCAGTCCAGGATTCGTAAGCATACCTAGGACCGCGACGGTAGCGGTCCCAGATTCGTACCGAGCCAGGATACGTCTTTGTTACTAACGTAGTTTCCGTTAGTAATACATCAAGTATTGAAATAATATTGTTATCACGCACATCTTAAATAAAATGGATTAACTTATGTGATCATTTTCACTCATTCGAAAGTGTTGTGTTATTTAGTCGAATCTCGGCCCGGGCATGACGTATGCCGTTGCCATTACGTCAGAGCGCGTCAGAACAGATAAAAGCGATCATTGCGCATGCGCGCGCATGCGCGATATGCGTTTAGATGACTCCTGTACTGGTCGAATATGGGACCACCACAGCGTCGCCAAGTAAGACGAGAAGAGACTCAGTGATTTGATGGGGTGGTGGGAGCTGTGGGGGTAGGTAATTTTTTCATTTTATTAATTATGGCGAGTAACTTGGGCGCGGCCAAGTCTATTGCACCTTGTGAAACGACGGAGCCAGGCTAAGTCTATGTTAGGCAATAAATTCAACACAATCTTGAATATTATCTTTCTTTTACATATTTTGCAGTACTGTTGCCTGTTCATATATTGTAATGAATGATCAATTGGGACCAGGTCAAAAGACATGTGATATATGTAATATATTGTTTTCTTAAGCCTGAAGTTGCATAGAAGTTTTGGCCATAGAGTGATTTACTCAGCACAGATAGGATGCACAATTTCGGACCTAAGCGTCTTTTATGAGATTTCGATTACACTTGTCTATTTTTTTCAAAACATAACACAAAATAACTTTGTAATTATCCGCTTGTAACATTTCCTAGAAAAGGTTTTTGAAATTTAGCATATAAATATCTTACATTAAAATATAATCAGGTGTTTGTTAAAACAGCATACACTATTAGAATGCACAATCTGTGTTCCTACCACACTATGCTGATTAAAATATATTGCACATATTTATGTATAATGGTTCCAAAATACGTGTCCAGTAACAAAAACATGTTTATGCTCTATACAAGTAATCAGTATGTAATTGCGTGCCATTGATTAATACCATAGCACCATACTCAAAACAAGTCTAACACATCAGTTACACTAACTCTTTGTATAGTTGTATAGTCTTGGAGCATGACATAAGTAATTGTTATTAATTTGGAATCATTATATATAAATATATGCAACCAGCTTATTGTGGTACATACAGTACACACACACAAATGGTATATCCTAATCACACTTACCACTCTCCACTAGACTGAGTTCAAAGACAGCCATTCTGTTTTGCCCATTGATGTTATTACTAGCCATGCACTGGTAAGCACCAAAGTCGTCCCTTGTGACATGGTCCAGGATGATTTTGTTTCCCACTACTTGGATTCCTTTTCGCAGACTCTGATTCTTGAATGTCCACAGAAAGGTTGGCTGTGGATTGGCGCACACAGAACACACAATCTCCCTGGAGGTGTCATTTGGAGCAGCGGCCGTTAGTGTAGGGCCAGAGGACCAGCGAGCCTCATCTGTTGATAAACGGGACAATAAGAAGTATTTATGCAATTTAACTGCAAATTGGAAATGGTTCTATTACACATTGATCTATACCTTTCACTGTATGTTAAAAATTAAATACAACACATCGCATGTGTTTTTAAATACTTGAACAATAAATTGTCATATTGTCTGCAATGTGTAGTTGCACATGACAAGTAATGAATAGCTTACGAACATCACCACTTTAGTGAGGGAGCAAGAATTGTAGGTACAGAAATAAAAGAACAACAATCTTACTACCAGTCATTATTGGTCATCAGTGAACACGTGGAAAATACAGAACACCAATGTTGTATGAAAGATGTTCAGATATTGAAAATGATGATAACCGATAATGAAGAAAAATTAAGGAGGCAAACATCATCCACTGAGCAAAACCTGCTCTAACACGGAGTTGCTAGGTAGGAGCTCCCACTTGTGCTTCTTTTTTGAACAAAACTCTGAAGTAGCTGTCTCCAAAAGTTAACTATAATGTGAAGTTCAATTGTATTGGCATACATACCATAACTGTTGTTCAAAATATCATAACTACCTAGTTCAAGGCAAACTATCATAGTTATTACCAGTACATCAACCAGTAATTATTATTAAATGAAACGTTGTTTGACAAATGCATTTACTTACACTGAACTCTGACAATGAAGGCCTTGGACTCGTCACGAGTCGTTGCACCCGCCGTCTGTGTAGACACAGCACAGGTGTAGTGGCCATCAAAGTGGGTGATGTTGTTACAGGTGAAATACTTCACTCTCTTTGTTACCTTCCATATCAATGTATTGGTCTTGGCTTCTGTCTGTCCATACATGTACTGCCCACTAGTCACTTGGACCTTGGTAACAGTGAAGTCATCAGTGTCAACTGATTCTCCGTTTTTCTGCCACTCAACCATTGGGTCACCACTGCCTGACACTGTGCATGTCATGTTGAAGTCAGTGTCATCAAAGGTTGGACTCCGGTGGATGTTGACCAAGTGTGGAAACTCCAACTTGGCTGGAGCTGGATGTAGAAACAATTGGAATATACATTATGGTTTTTTTTTCAATAATCATGTACTAACGCCAACACTGAACTTGAGATGTCTTCAACACCTTGCATTGTCATGGTCAGTCACCTTGACCTGTCACTATCACTCCCCTTGCACTGTCACAGTCACTCACCTTGCACTGTCACAGTCACTCACCTTGCACTGCCACAGTCACCCACCTTGCACTGTCACAGTTACTCACCTTGTACTGTCACTGTGGTCCAGTCTGAGTGGTCACTCTCTCCAATAAAGTTGCCGGCCATACACCTGTATTTGCCAGATTCTGTCACCTCAGTAGGTGTCAGTCTGAGAGAGTCTGTTGTGTTGCTGATGAAGTTACTGTTGTCTTTGCTCCACATGAACCAGGAAGCTGTCGGGTGGCCAGACTCACTCGGGGCACGACAGGTTAATGACACTTGTCCACCCACAGCTACTGTGACATCTTCTGTGGCAACTGTGGCTTGACCATATGGCTTATCTGAAGTTAACCAATGATAGCTTGTACTTCACACATTAATTATTACATTAAATATCTATTTCAGCCAAACCATACTTGTGTGTTTATGAATAGTGTGTCTATACTGCTAAGTGCAACGCAATATCAAGTATCTGTTTGCAGCACATTTCTATGTATAAAATCATTATTTAAGATAAGTTAACTTGAACGATTTAATAACTAGATGATTTTATTTTATTTACAGTAGTAAAGCCATACTAAGATTTTATTTTAACATGTCACTCAAGCAATCAGTCAAGCAAGCTTGCAATCAATCAATCAAGCAATAAATCATTATAGCATAATTTATATTTATTCAGTTCAATTTCATGCACCCATTAAATTGTTTTGGACAATATTCAGAAAAATAAACAAAGGTCATTTTAAATAAGCAAATTGTCTAAGTCTCACAAAAATATAGACAAATAGACAATATAAATATGACTATGTCTTACAAACAATGTCCTCTCCAAAATAGTTAGCATCATGTGATTCTGCGGCACTGAGATAATAAAGACAAGTTAGGTGACATGATGTGTGGATTACTCGACTAATATCTTTCTACTGATAGCAAATTTGTTTTCTCAACTACCCTCATCTACCATGCATTTATGATAAAACATGGTTTCCATTCATCAAAAATATATGTGTTCCAAAAATTGCTCCATTCATATGAAATACTCATATTGCAAGTACTACTTTACATCATTGCCAACAATTAAACATATTTAAAAAAACATACAGTAAGCATTGATCGATGCCTGTTTTCTATAAAAAGCAGGACTAAATTAGATGCAGTCAAAACGACCCCTCCAGAAATTAACCTTTTCATCATTTAACAAGATCAACAGTTTGGAAACCAATGCACATTGGCTTTATCTGTGTCATTAGTGAAATATACAATAAATGAGATGGGTCTGTTATCATTTTAAGGTATGATCAAACAAATTATTTCTGTTGAGGATAGGCGAATATATCCTATAGCAAGTTATATGGGTCAAAATGTGGTATTTTCAAATTTTGTCATTACAATATACTAAACAATGCACATATTGACACTTGTTGTGGCATTTAGTTGATTTGCCTGTTCTGGACTGTTATTCCTGCACTTGTCACTAGTCAGCTGTATTAGTCATCTTCTCTGTTGTTCACATCTTTAGGTGTTACTGATCTCACAAAGTTGTATTGAGGTTTTATTTTAATTTTTATAGCTTTTGAATGATTTTGCAAGATTGTTCAATAATTGCACCATTGGACATGGTGAATATATGAATATGTTGTCATTTTAGTCAATCTTTGATAGAAATCAATCAGGACAACTGGGAACAATAAAAAAACTGATATATTTATACTAATACTGTATTAAGCCAGCTATTTAGATTTGAGTTTTTGAACAGCACAAGTCATATATAAATGTTTTGGAATGTGTGTCATATGGAAATTATTTGTGTTATAATGTCTGCAGTATGATTTAGTACAAATAAACACACACACACACACATATATATATATATATATAAATATATATATATATATATATATATATATATAAAATATATATATATATATATATATATATATATATATATATATAATGTTAAAACGCGCATACAGGAGACCAGTTATGCATATAGCACCGCGTACGGGAGACCGCTGTTTTAAGGAGACCGGCTCCGGTCTCCTTAAAGTTTTTATGTGTGATTGCATAACTAATGCATTTTATTTAATGATTATCCTTGTTAGTAGAAATAGTTTAGATATAAAGAAATTAACTCATGCAATTATTACAAACTTTATTTTATATTTTGATTGGTTTTGAGCACATTTATTGCAGACACTTGTATATATTTATGTGCATAAGGCGCCGCATACGGCAGATAAGTTATTATAGTTTAAAAGTTTTGCTATATATTGTTTGAGGGGTTAGCGCTCCGTGCTCATACGTGCTTGATATTAATTTTAATGAATATATACACACATTAACAAAACAAATATTTGATGGATCTCCTAGTCATACATTGTACTTTTGTTAAATGCGGCGCTGTCAATTTGTGTATCTGCATATATATTTACGTTGTTATCGTTATCGTTATCGTTATCGTTATCGTTATCGTTATCGTTATCGTTATCGTTATCGTTATCGTTATCGTTATCGTTATCGTTATCGTTATCGTTATCGTTGTATTGGGTTTTGGATATACCAGGTCGGCATTAAATATATACTACTGCTAATAAGTGTAACTAATAACTAACTTCCGATTATGCACCGGTCTCCCGTACGCGGCATCTAAGCATACAGGTTTTAAGGAGACCAATTGTTTTGTATATATGTTATTTATTACAATATCATAACAATATTGTAGTATGTGGTGTGTATTTGTATTACAGACAATGTTCCAATTAGACATAATTGGAAAATCAATTACATAAAACTATATATACAACCGGTCTCCTGTAGGCGGTTGTATATGCTCTGGTCTCCCTATGCAGCATTCGATGTTGGTACACACACACACACACACACACACACACACACACACACACACACACACACACACACATCACACACACACACACATATATATATGTATGTATCTCTTCATTCAATGTAGTACAAACACATACATACATACCTACATACATACATATATATATATACCGATATATATATATATATATATATATATATATATATATATATATAATATATATATATGTATATATATATATATATACATATATATATATATATGATATATATATATATACATATATATATATATATATATAAGTATGTGTGTGTGCACCAACATCGAATGAAGAAATACACGTTGTTGGGTCTTGACTAACAAAGACCTGTGAACTTGATAATTAATATTATGTTGCCAGGCAAGCAGTTTCAGCAGGGCCTGCTATCATTGGTACCAGTTATAGCTGCTATTATCCATCAGTCATTTGATGATGGCATTGTGCCAACGTTTCTATTGGAGGCTCCTGTTCGTCCAGTATTGAAGAAACCCAAAACAATTCTGGTCATTCATCAAAGCTAACAAACGAGAATGCATTGGCATCCCTACTTTGCAAACAAATGGCCAAATAATCACAAATGATCGCGACAAGGCAAATACCCTTAACAACCAATTCAGCTCCGTGTTCACCCAAGAAATCTACCCCATCCCCAAACTATCTCCATCCGTATACTCCGATATCCCCTTCCTCGAAATTGGGATAGACGGAGTAGTCAAGCAACTGAAAAATATAAATCAAAATAAAGCTACAGGCCCAGATGAATTACCTGCTAGGGTCCTCAAAGAGGCTGCAGCAGAAATAGCCCCAATTATCACACAACTTTTTCAGCAGTCATACAACATTTCCAAACTTCCAGATGACTGGCTCCAGGCACTAGTAACACCAATACACAAAAAGAGCCTCAAATCAGACCCTGCCAATTACAGACCCATCTCATTAACATGCATCCTCTGCAAAGTGATGGAGCACATTATCCTTAGCAACATGTGGAGACACTTACACAAACACAACATCCTCCTCCACTTTCAACATGGTTTCCAGTCAGGGCTGTTTTGTGAGTCCCAACTCATCGAGACAGTCCATGACTGGATAACAGCTATAGATAACAATACACAGATAGATGCCATCCTGCTTGATTTTGCCAAAGCCTTTGACAAAGTCCCTCATAAACGCCTCCTATCAAAATTAGCCTTCTATGGAATAACTGGAAACACAAAAAACTGGATAAAATCATTTCTTTCACAACAAAAACAGAGAGTTTCAGTCAACGGCGCCCTTTCGGATAATACATGTGTTACATCTGGAGTACCACAGGGCTCCGTCCTAGGACCAGTTCTTTTTCTGCTATATATAAATGACATAAACAACAACATTCAATCTCCAATACGGCTCTTTGCTGATGACAGCATCATCTATCGCATAATCAAATTTGAAACAGATAACAACATCCTCCAATCTGACCTGATCCAACTACAAACATGGTCCAACAAATTGCAAATGGAGTTTAACATCCCCAAATGTGTGCACCTCCCAATAACAAACAAAACCAAACCCAGACTACATTCATATTCCCTCTGTGGTGTGCCACTCTCCACAGTCTCCAGCCACCCATATTTTGGAATATAATGAGATACTAAACTAACCTGGGCGAATCATATCACTGACATAGCTTCCAAATCATCAACAGTTTTAGGTATGATCAAACGAACCCTCGGACCATGCAAACCTGATGTAAAAGAAACTGCCTATAACATGCTAGTCCGACCAAAACTTGAGTATGCCTCTCCTATATGGAATATCTTTCTCACTGTCAAATATTATTGAACAGGCAGTAGCAACCTTGATCTGATAGTCTCGTTTCACAAGATATGAATGAACTGTTCCAGATCACATACAAAAAAATTCACTTAACAGAAACTGCCTTGTTGAAAGTTTGTTGTGATATGTGGTCTCGGATTGGACGGCACTCGACTGGTGCTGCTTGATTTGAGTTCAGGTTTTGACACACCTGACCCAATGTTACGGTATGTAGAGATATGTGTCCTAACTGCAAAACCACATGCAGCTCATTGTGATTGGTCAGAGTATATCAGAACATCAGAACCGCATGATCAATCATTTACTGTTCTCCCTGAATAGTATATTTCCAAGTCCAGTTTGCGATGTCATCAGAGCTGAGGTATGTGTTTCCTATTAATCATATATGAGCAGTCATATAGCATCTTCAAGTCTGTGTCATGAAGACTCTGGATATAGTGTTATGTAGAATTAGTGGTACATTATTTGTTTGTCTAACTTAATACATATCAAATAAATAGTTAAAGTAATAAATAAAAAAATATGTTCCTTCTGGAAGAGGTGACCTTTCAATATACCAATCAGTTAAACCCTTTATAAAAAGAAGTACACAACATATCCAATGTGCATCATTGGAAGAGATATTAATAATTGGAATATATGTATTCTTCCTTAAGTTAAGTTAATAAGATTGTATAAGTTAGCAGGGCAGGGCACATCAGCAGGGTATGAGTTAACAGACAAATACGTGCTCTCTCAGTAGCAGTTATTCATTCAAGCATAAATAATGTCATGGGATACATTATAAGACACATACGACAGTGTCCATGGTGGTATATTGTCCGGACCAGTGGATTTGTTCATTTTGATGTTATCAAGTGCCAACTTAGTTTTACTCATGCTAATGATCAAATTACTTGACAGTGGTTCTTTAATGCCGAAGATGTGGTGTGTAGTTTGTAGTCTGCAAACTAAAACACTTCACATTCAGTCATATCAAAAATTAATATGGGGTATTTAGATTGTAATTTACAAAAACACTTCACATTCAATCATATTAAAATGATTAATAACCATTGACTAGCCTAGTTGGTTAGTTTTATGAATGGGTTTACCATCTAAGCTTCTTTGCCACTTTTACCAAAATACCAAATATTTTTGTTACCAAAATGTCCTATATAGGACATATCACTGAAACCTATGTTACCTACATGTATATCATGTCTTTAGCCATACTGTTTTTTACCAAAAGCTCTGGCTACCGAGAACACAGATGTAACTATGTAACTTTACTGTAATATCAGCTACTTACACCAGACTTCCAGTGTGACAGACGCAGTGCCATGTCCCACCTCATTGCCCAGTTGACACGTGTACTCTCCAGCATCTGTCTTCAAGACTGACCCAATGGTCAGTGATGGTGTCTTGACTGTCCCTCCAGTATACTTGGAGTCAGTTGTCACACTGAAGACCTCTTGACCTTTCTTCCATGTGACACTTGTCACAGGTGGTCTTGCCTCTTGTGACTGACATGCTATGGTCACCGGCTGTTGTTCTACTACTGGGTGTGGTGTCACTACTGACACAACTGGCTTATCTACAAGAAATGTCAAATGTATCAACGTTGTAATCAGCAGTTGTGTGGGAATATTTACCGTTTAATTGTTGAAAATACAGGTGTAACGTAAACATACTGAAATTAACATTAGTTATATTATGCACTACTTCTAATTCTTTCAGTATTGTTCAATTCATATTAATTGGTCCAATTAAGAGTTTCAAACTGAATTAATGTTTCATATGACGAACTATCGGTCATTACAATTAATGTTGTGGCCAGAGAGGATCAATTAAAAGTTTAATTTAATATGGTAACACAATTAATTTCGCTTAGTATGCATGTTGCAGAAACACAGGGCAGACTGCTTAAAAAACGTATGCAGCATATGGCTACTATAGCCTATTCAGTTGTAGCAGCAACTGTTTTAATTATAAATTCATCAGTTCACTTACAGTTAATCTGAAGCTGAAACTTTGCACAGAAGTCTCCCATCCCAGCCTCATTCTGTGCAGCACAAGAGTAGTTACCATCGTCCACAGTGTGGTTAAGGGAACTTATTGTCAAGACTCTGTCACTGAGTTGGTGGCGACTAGAAGAGTGGAGTACCACATCTCCTTTTTTCCATGTCACTGGTTTGATGTAACCTCCAGGATTGCCGTCTGTGACGTCACAAGTCAGTGTCACTGAGCTTCCTTCTGTTGGCTTCCTGGGACTTGTGTGAGTCACAGATGTACTCGGTGGGTCTGAAACATTCAGTATAAGACAAGTGTTTTACCTACTCTGTAATGTTATTCCAATTGTTACCCTATTAATATAACACTATATCAGCTTATAATGAAATAGGAAACAACTGGATTTGTTGTGTTAAGGTTTACATGAGTAAAAAAACAATGTGCATCTTAAAAGAATACCTTTGTCATTACACTAGATTAATTAGTTTACATTATATACATGTATTTTATTTATTACATATAAACATGCATATTATATATATATATATATATATATATATATATATATATATATATATATATATATATATATATATATATATATATATATATATATATATATATATATATGCATGTATATATTATTTTATGTTATGTCACATTACATTAATTACTTTACATTATATATACATATTTTATATATACAGTATATATATATATTTATATATATATATATTTATACATATGCATATATATATATATATATATATCTTCTGCTATGTTATGTCACATTACATTACATTACATTACATTACATTACATTACATTACATTACATTACATTACATTACATTACATTACATTATATACACACATTTTATTTATTACATATAAACATGCATATATATGTTCTCAAAAGCTGTCAAAGCCATAGCCGGTACTAGTGATAAGCTCCTGCTACCATTAAATGTTTCCATATGGCATGCAGAACAGTAAAGCCTCTGTCGGCTCAAGTCCAGTTCCTGGCCTTCCTGTGGTGAGAGCATTTATACTGACAGGAGAAGGGGCGAAGGCAGGAATATATGTCACCTCAAAACTAGAAGCTTCAGATAGATAAGGAAGGTAGCCTATCTAGGAGAAGGAAAACTCTGATTTAAAACCTCCACTGCCTTGCAGCCATACTCGTTCAAGAGAAGGGCTAGGGGAGTTAACCCTGAACGGAAATCCAGGTGATGGTGTCACAAGAGAAAAACTCCTGCTGCTTTGGAGACCGGTCGAGGAAGATCAAAGGCTAGGCCCACTGCTTATAACTGTGGTTGATGTCAGGAAGGGCATCCGATCATAAAAAACTGCCATAAAATAATGCCTGAATTTCAACGATAGATGAATAATGCTAGGGCATCCACTGGAGGCGATATGTGCCAGCAGCCCCCGGCTGACATGAGAAGTGGAGGAGGGGTACTGCGGAGACCACGGCCACAGCCAAAGAAGCTATAGTGGAAAGAAATGTCAAGATCGGAAGCTGGAATGTGGAATCGATGACTGGGAGAGGGAGAGAGCTGGTAGAGGTTTGCAAAAGAAGGAACATAGGAATTCTATGTGTGCTGGAAACTAAGTAGGCCGGCAAGAGTTGAAGAGAGTTGGGAGAAGGATTTAAGATCCGTTACAGTGGAGAGAAGAGCAGTAGAAATGGAGTGGGGGTCATTTGACCCCAGATTTTAAAGAGAAAGTAGTTGAAGTGTCAAGACCATCAGACAGTCTAATCAAGCTAAAACTGGTGATAGCTGGAGAGAGATATTCAACATAGTGTCAGCATATGTCCCACAGAGTGGAGAAACAGAGAAGATAAAGGAGGAGTTTTTAAAAGACTGGGAAGATCTGATGACGAGAGTTGTTAAGTGACTACGTCCAAGACGTGCTGCCATCTGGCGAATGGCAGCGTAGTGGTGAATTCGAGATGACGCGTCGTGGTGCACCGGTCAGGCCCCCTCAGCCAGTTGTGTTTGGGCCAAACAAGTCAGAATCGTGAAAAATATTCCGTCGGCGCTGGTCAAATTATTGCACACTATCGGATATTGCTACCAAGCCACGAAATTATCAGGTTGGGATGCTAGAAAACTCACAACGAGATGAAGCCATGCGGCTGTATGACGGTTTCCAGTTCGCAACACCACAAGAACACCGCACCACGATGGAAATCTTATCAGCTTTTGGCGAATTTGCCATAGGGGAGGCAAACGGAAGCAGGAGGATGGAGAAAGTTTCGAAGATTTCCATGCCGATCTACGCGTGTTGGCAAAAACTTGCAACTTCTGGCATCAATGTGCAAGCTCGACGATAAGAGATAGGATCATCTTAGGCATAAGACAGTCGGAGACGCGACAAGAGCTGCTTAAGATCCGCAAACTTTCCCTAGACGCGTGTGTAGATGTCTGCAGGGCAGCAGAGCCGGCCATATCACACAGGTCAGTACTGGATGATGTATGAGAACCTGTACACGTCGTAAATCATGGTCGTTTACTCAAGCGTGAGTGTCGACACTGCGGCAGGCGTCACGCTCCCAAGAAAGAAATGTGCCCCGCATACGGAAAGACCTGCAATAATTGTGGGGCCAAGGATCAGTTTGAACGGAAATGCATGAAAGGGCGCAACACAAATCAGCTGTCTAGAAACCAGCACCAACGACGTGTGTACAACATACGTGACAACAATGGGCCTGATGAAGACGACAGTGGTGACGCCTGGGTGCATTCACTGACACCACAAAAACGGGGCGCATATGCGAAATGTCGAATGCTCGTAAACGGGAAGCAGCTCGTATTCCAAATCGACACAGGTGCCACAGTCAATATGCTGCCAGCCAGATACGCCAGAGATGTTCTCACAATGTGGAACAAAACGATGATAAAAACCGCTGGGGAAGTGTCGAATATTGCTGAGCAATCCCAAAACGGAGCCATCACATGATGTTGAGTTCATCGTCTTCAAGGACAATGACGACTGTCAGCCGATTCTAGGTTTACAGACCAGCGAACAAATGCATCTTGTGAAAATACAGGACAACAATTTCTATCGTGTGGCAGCAGTCCGAGATGAGTTGTTTCAATTCACTGTTTGATGACAATCTGGGAGAATTTCCAGGTGTGCAACACCTCACAGTCGACCCAGAAGTGTGCCCCAGGATCATGGCTAGCCATAGCCATTCAACCGCAACTCAAGGGCGAACTCGAGCGACTGACAGGCATGGGTGTCATTGCTCCTGTGGATGAACCGACACCATGGGTCAGTCGAGTGGTAGCTGTGAAGAAGAGATCAGGCGCTATAAGGGTGTGCATAGACCCTCACGAACTCAACAAGGCGTTGCAGCGTGAGCATTATACATTGCCAATTCTCGAAGATGTGCTTCATGAGCTGCAAGGAGCAACTGTTTTCTCGAAGGCAGACCTCTCGTCTGGTTACTGGCACGTCAAGTTAGATGACGAATCCAGCATGTTGACGACGTTCCAGACATGTTTTGGAAGATACAGGTGGTGTCGCCTGCCTTTTGGCACAACGGTGTCAAGTGAAGTGTTCCAAAAACACCTTCTAGAGGCCTTACGTAGCCTACCAGGCATCATCTGCATAGCGGACGACATAGTGATCTATGGCAAGACATCGGAAGAGCACGATGAGAACCTGCGAAAGTTCTTCCAGAGGTGTCTGGAGACAGGCCTCAAACTCAACAAACACAAGCAGGACATCGGCCTGAAAGAGGTCACATTCATGGGTCACCGAATCACGAAGGAATGGTTACGCGTGGACCCAGCTAAAGTAACGGCAATCAGTGAGATGCAGCCACCGACCAACATCAATGAATTGCGCCGATTCATGGGCATGGCGAACTACCTGGCGCAGTTCTGGCCTCACCTGACAGACACGATGCAACCGCTACACAACCTGCTCAAGAATGACGTGCCCTACGTGTGGTCCAAGACACAACAAACGTCCTTCGATGCAGTCAAGGTGATGCTTGCAGAGGCCCCTGTTCTTGCGTTCTACAACTCGGACAAGGAACTAGTGCTGGAGAACGATGCGAGTGAGTACGTACTGGGATCGGTTTTGTAACAAGATGGCAAGCCAATAGCAAACGCAAGCCGATGTCTGCCTTCAGTTGAACGCCATTACGCTCAGATCGAGAAAGAAATGTTGAGCGTGTTGTTTGGTTTGAGCAAGTTTCACCACTACACGTACGGTCGAGATGTCACTGTGGTGACTGATCATAAACCGCTAGTTGCGATCCGGGCGAAGCCACTGGGGAAAGCTCGCAAACGGCTACAACAGATGCTGCTGAAATCACACAAGAGTACTCATACCAGCTGACGTACAAACCTGGAAAAGCCATACCGGTCGCCGACGCTTTGTCCCGAGCACCCACAGACGACCCGGTCACGGATGAGGTAGCCATCAACAACATCACGCTCACAGCGTTCATTCCCGAACGCATAGACCGGATCCGTGGTGCGACATTGCTGGACGCTGTCCTGCAAGAACTGGGTAAAGTCATCATACTTCAGCTACCGCGACGAGCTAACGATCCAGGATGAGGTCATATTTTGCGGAGAACGCATCGTGATACCGTCGTCACTGCGAAAGAGCATGAAAGAGAAAGTACATGCCGGCCATATAGGCATCAACTCATCTTTGAGGAGAGCACGAAACCTGATTTACTGGCCTCAGATGTCTACAGACATCCGTCACTACGTAGAAACATGTGGTGTGTGCTCAACCTACGCTGACAAGCAACCTGCAGTGTCGATGGACATGACTGAGACCCCAGACCTACCATGGCAGAAAGTAGGGACGGATTTGTTCTCGTGGTCTGGAAGGGACTATATGGTAACAAAAGATTGCCACAGCGGTTTCTTCGAGTTAGACTACCTACCAGACACAACCTCCGCAACAGTGGTATGAAAGCTGACGAACAATTTCAGTCGACACGGCATACCGCACACACTTATCAGTGACAATGGACCACAGTATGCATCGGCTGTGTTAAGAAAATTCGCCCTGAACTGGCAGTTTGTGGACGAGACAAGCAGTCCAGGCAACAATGCAGATCCATATCTCGGTCTTCTGAAAATTCGTAACACACCGTCTGAAGGAATGACAACCAGCCCTGCACAGCGCCTGTTTGACAGACGTATCAAAACGTTGCTGCCCAACAATACACACACAACCAGTTGAAACCGGGTGGTCCTGCAGATGTCGAAAAGCAATCCGGATGTCAGCGAACGAAGTTCAAATCAGTACTGAACTCAGACCACGCCAGACGTGACTTACGACGTTTGAATGTCGGCGAAACGATCAGAATGCAGCCATTAGAACACGGCAGCAACGGTTTACAAAGCTCTGTCCAGTCGATTGTACGATGTCATAACAGCGACTGAACGCCATTACCGTCGAAACCGCCGACATCTCAGACCACCACGTCCATCCGAGAACGACACGATACATGATCGCGCTGACATACCTGAACGAATGATACCACCCAGTGGCTCACGGGATCGAACACACGATCCGGAAACCATTACTGTTGAGACAAACGCAGCCACAACTCAGCAACAGGAAACTGCAGCAGTCTCACAGAATACACGACCAAGTAAGGTAGTTGTGCCAGAAGACACGCGAGAACATGGTCCTATGACTACACGATCCGGGAGAGTAGTCAGGCCCGTGGACAGATTGAACTTGTATTATATCAAGCTCACATTGTTATGTATCATGCCTGTAGATGGACTGAACTTAATTGTAGTTGATCAAGTCTATAGACAAAGTGGAATTGGGCTTAAATGTAATAATAGCAGCCTAATCATGCTAACTTTAATACTCGGTTAAGTTACTATATACTTTCACTGGATAGTGTTAGTCGAAATTTTTTGTTAGTTTATGTTTTTCGAATAATAAGGAGGGCGATGTTACGTGACTACGTCCAAGACGTGCTGCCATCTGGCGAATGGCAACGAAGTGGTGAATTCGAGATGACGCGTCGGAGCACATGTATGTCTGCTAGAGACACCTTGTTGTAGATTAAAACTGTTGGAGCCTAGTAATGTATTCGTGTCATTATCATTGATAGACGTGGTCACGGATAACGAAACAAGACTGTAGTAGGAGCTGACCTAAACGAACATGTGGGAAAACATCCAGGTGTTTTTCAAAGAGTGCATGGCCAAAGGAACATAGAAGGGGAGAAAATCTTGGAAAGCATGGAGGATAATGGATGGATTTATTTAAATGGAAACAAAAGTCAATGTTTTGATCATATGGGGTTAACAGAGTTAATAAAAAGTAACAGATTCCAACAACTTTCATATTTTTAACGTCAGTGGTTTACCAGGAAACAAAATGTAGAACATATAGCCATGGAAAGTCTATAGACTACGCCACTTTAGAAACAAAATGACGTAGTTAAGTCGTCTTGGACGGCGTGAACTGTGCATGCGTATTATTTATTATCTGTTACTTTCTGACCTAACCACGAAAACGACCGCCAACAGCCGCCAAACTTCTCACATTTCTTACATATATATATATATATATATATATATATATATATATATATATATATATATATATATATATATATATATATATACATACACTACATTACAAAAAAACACTTGTACTCCTCTAACGACGAAAATTCACAAAGAAACGCGCAAATCTTGACCGATGGCAACTCGACAACTTCGACTACCGTAAACTCGCTATTATAAGTTAGCTTTACTAAACTTTTAAACGGCAAACAAAGGCAACGCTTTGGTGATATGGGCCTAACAGAGTTGACAAAAAGTAACAATTTAATATAAAAAGATATAATTTTAATTGTTTATTTTATATAGCGCCAAATCCATAACTATTTGTGCTGCTTCACAACAAACTGTTATTAAAGTATATGCAATAAGAAGAATGCTACCCACAGGTAATATTTATTTCTAAATACAAAATACAAGTGTCCGCATAATTATCTAAAATTGCCTAAATAAAAGAGGTATGGAAATTACGTGTTTTTCAATTATATAACATCGTTTATTTTATAAATATTTCTATAAACATCCCGAGCATATTGGGAGCATGCAAGCTTATAAGCGATGTTTTAACAATAATAACTAAAACTGTGACATATTACTATTTTTAAATGCACCAAAACCTTCTTTTTCTACTACCATATATTTCCCATATTCCTGTTAAAAAAATGTATTGTTCCGATAATTAATAAAGTGTCTTGTCCAAAAATAATTATTATAACATATCTGGTGGTGGAAATATCATGCATAGGTAGAACAAATAGCTTCAGTAATATTTGTGTATGTATATATGTGAGGAGAAGTTTGGCGGCTGTTGACGTTTCTGCGCATGCGCGATATATGTAAAATCATCAATGTGCAGCGAAAAGATAAAGCATTTATAGTATAAATATTACGGGTTGTTCGTTAGGATGTATATAACCTCTCAGCAAAGTTATTTGTCGCAAATTAACACTAGACAAACAAGTTTTGAGTCAGATTTTGATAGCAAGCGTAAATCTCGTGACAGTAGTGCGCCATAATAATGACAGTGATGTATAAAAAAAACGTAATATTTTATTGCGTTAAACGACATTTTAAGAAACTCTTCACAGTAATCATCACAGGTAAGTTAACGAACAGCTCATGGCATTTATACTGAAAATGCTTTGTTGTTTCGCTGGACATTGGTGATTTTACATTTATTGGGCATGCGCAGAAACGTCACCCGGAACGTTTTTAACGCCCGGAAAAATGTAAGCGCGACAACGGCAACGAATTCACTGAACCACTGTTTCAGTTCTGCTCGATTCAAAGGTTAACAAGAAGACATCTTACTGATATTGTCTTTCACTGTATTGTTAATTACTACAAGCGTATGAGGAACAGTGTGGCATATTGCTGTTGCGATTTCGTTGTAAATCGACGTAAGGCACTTTTAACGAACCACTTGGCTCTGTTATGACAACTGAACCAACAGACGACACCGTGACGTATTACTTGTCTAAGATGCAGATAGAAGCTGGATTTTGATTGGTTGTATCGAACAAGATGGGCCTGTTCATGATTTAGCCAGATTTACACACTTTAACACCACTTTCTGAGGAAATTACTATTGCGAAAAATTTGATTGTAGATGCAAGTGGTTAGTTTGTGTAAACTCTTAGGTGCATTACACCAAACCGTTGCCTTTTTGCCCTTTAATATAAAATGTAAAACATTGTACAGATATACATAAAATACAACTACAAAGTACATTAAATAAAAGGATGACACAAAAAAGAAAGTGCAAGCACTTATTTCTATTGTGGTCCCTGTGGTCCTATCGACAGATACAGACAAATACATGACTGACATTGACACAATATGACAAATAAAACAATATTAAAACAACAATAATAAATAAAATTGATAAATAATGACTGCATATAAAAGATATTGATAAATACAATTAGAAAAGGGGGAAATAATCTCCTGATTTGATATACCATAGGTCATTAGTAAAATGCTGTCATTTTGTACCAAAAATAAATAATACTAATAAATAATAATAATAATAATAATAAATAATAAATACCTGGTAACACTTACGTCATAAATTACGATTAAAAATAAATAAAAGAGCTGGCTTCCTGATCATTAAGATAACTGAACAAAAGCCGTTTCATTTGTTTGTCTAATTTTAATTTGACATTTGACTTACAAATAATCTTATCAGCCACTCTTAATCCAGTTAGAGACTGATCTAACTCTACACCTAGACATTTAACATATGCTTGACATGTCAATGTGGTGCATTGATTTAATCAATATGATTTTAACCAAACTATGGAGAACCTAGACTTGGCACTAGTAAACACTTTCTTCAACAAAAGGAAGAGCATCTGATCACTTATAAAAATTGATTTCATTATGACACGAAGAGCTGATCTGAAGGAAATGCGAGACTGCAGGAGAGGAGGTTATATCTCAGCTTCGGCTGCTATGTGCAGTCCTGAGGACAAAAGAAGAAAAACATAGAAGGACCAGTGAAAAGAAGATTAAGATCTGGACTCTGAAGGGAGAATAAGTGACGGAATACAGAGACAAAGTGGAAGAGGAATACCAGCTGGAGGCAGACACTAATGCAGAAGAAAGTTGGACATCATTTAAGAAAGTCGTCATGGGGCAGCAGCAGAAGAGATATGTGAACCCACCAACGGAGGGAAACACCTGGAGAGGGAGACCTGGTGGTGGAATGAAGAGGTACAGGAGAGCCTGAGAACGAAAAAGGATGCATTCAAGAAATGGCAGATGCAGGGTGGAAACGAACTGAAGGAGGCGTATAAGAACACGAAGAGAGAGGCAAAAGCTGCAGTAACCAAAGCTAAAAACGAGGCATATAAAGAGTGATATGACAAGATGGGAACAGAGGAAGGTGAGCGGATGATCTACAAGGTGGCAAAGCAAAGGGCAAGATCAAGAAGAGACATTGGGGAAGTGAATGTGATTAAAGACCAAATAGGGGAGATGCTAACAGATGAGGTAAAGATCAAAGAGAGATGGAGAGAGTACTTCAGCAACCTACTAAATGTAGAAAAGGCCAGGGAACAGACCAGAAAATATCAAGGGAAGAGGAGAAGAAAGCCACAGAGAGCATGAAGAAGGGAAAAGCTGCAGGATGCTCAGGCCTCCGATAAACCTTATCAAACACTTAGGGGAGAGTGGAGTGGACATGATGCATGAAATACTGAAGAGAGTTTGGGAAGCGGAACAGATGCCCGAGGAGTTGGAGAAAAGTGAGATCATCCCCATATAAAGGCAAATTTGAATTTAGTTAAGGGAAAGGTACAACAGATGCAGTATTTATCATACAACAATTGCACGAAAATACCTAAAAGTGCACAAAGATGTTTTCTTTACCTTCGTAGATTTGGAAAAAGCATATGACAAGGTGCCCAGGGATCTGGTGTATTGGTGTCTGAAAGGAGAGAGGTCCCAGAGAAGCTAGTGAGGCTAGTAGAAGCAACACACCATGCAGCATCAACAGTAGTGAGAACCATGCATGGCAGAAAGTTTTGACGAGTTTCCCATCAAAGTTGGCTTACACCAGTGATCAGGGCTAAGTCCATTCCTGTTTATCGTAGTACTAGATGTCATCAGCGAAGAGTTGGGTTGGGTTGACATGGGTTGCCATATGAGCTGCTGTTTGCTGACGATCTGGCAGTAGTAACAGAGACAGAGGAGGAGATGCAGAAGAGATGTCTTGGTTGGCAGATTGGGATGGAGAGCAAGGGACTAAAGGTTAACACAGGGAAAACGGAAGTGATGGTCAGTAGCAGGAGAGGAACAAAAGCAAACATCAAAGACAGCCAAGGCACGAGCCTCAGACAGGTGAATAAATTCAAATATTTATGTGTGTATATGTATATATATATATATATATATATATATATATGTGTGTGTGTATATATATATATATATATATATATATATATATATATATATATATATATATAATGTATAATTACATACATACATTCATATACATATAAGTGCACGCATAGTTTACTACTGAATATTGAATATGCATGCATGTAAACATAATGCATATTATGCATGCATGTAAACATAATGCATATACTTTATCAAAATGTAAATAATAAATCTTGCTTATTTGGGGTGACATTGTTAGTGCAATGAAAATACCTAAAACAGTTTTATGGACACTGTTTTCAAGAATTTGACATTATAACTTATGTTTTGTAAATTCCAACTTTTTATCAACAGTACACAGATGAATTCGACCGGATGTAACACATTAATAATGCATCAAACTTAATTTGACACTAACGGCATCTCAACCCGCCGTCATTCCTATGGAGACTGTGTCATTTCGACATCACTGAAAAATTCAGATGAAGATCTCCGTCACTGATTATCACCACAAAAACAAATGTTTTTATAATTTTAAAAAATTCAGTGTAAACATAACAGTGACAACTTTTCATTCCGTGTCAAATTCATTTTTCTTTTGCCAACTCATGACAGACAAGTAGTGGCAAGAAGAATGAGGAAGGGAGACTGAGAGGATGGAAGGTGATTGAGCAGATGTGTGAAGAACCTCTGGTTAGGATTCACAAATGTGTGGGGGCACTTTGTTGTACATGAGCGATGCCCTCAATTTAAGTGGAGAGCAGTTTTCTCAGAGAACCTGCTGCAACCAATTGACAGCGGGACAGGCTGCACCTATTTAATCTCGATTAGCATGGGGTACTCGTGCTGTTTATTCAAATGCAACGAGCATAATAAAAAACCGAAATGAAATAATATGGTAGAAGACACTTGACCCTCATAATAGGTATAACCAAATCAATGGCCATCACTGATTATCATATACCTAATTGAAAATGACAGGATATACAACGCTTAGGAAAGATTGTATAGGAAGAAGGGGAGATGAAGATATTTTATACCGAGAAAATCGGATTGTGAAGAAGCTATTTGAATCCAAAGGTTCAAACATAAGTATTAGAAGATACTGAAAAAGAATAACTTGAGAAGTGCCCAAACGGGACTGGATTATGGATGTTTAGCAATGAGCACAAACAATGGTAAACATTGCACAGTATGTGGAGTGAGGACCAAATGTTTTAAAATTTAATTCAATATCGTTTCCTTTCTCGCCTTGTGCTAGAAACAACCAAAGGAGATAATATGTTTGACATAGGTTTGACTTCATAAGGAATGTATTAAAAATATCAAAATATGTGAGCCACTGTGGAGTAGTGATCACAACCAGATAAATTTTGTCAACAACGTAAAAGTAGAATGGAGTCATAAAAAGCAGTATGTGACACATTTCCACAAAGAAACTTATAAGGACAAGAGGATATACTTAGCATTTAAAGATTGAGTGGAATAACACATTGAAGAATAAGACAGCAACATAATGCTGGACTATGTTAACGAGTGAAATAGTGGGCATCATTAATAAATCTGACCCTTGCAAAAATCAAGGGAAATGGTCTAAAATGAAACACTTATTGAAGGATGCCATTAGAAAAATGAAGTACCAGCAAATTATGTGGAAGTCATAGAGACCTAGGAAGTGATGAACCATGTATAAAGTAGCATTTAACCATGCTGCAGCTGAAATTAGAAATTGAAAGAGAAGCTATGAATAATAAATTACCTTGAAATACAAAACATGACAGCAAAAGTTGGTATGCGTATGTTCGAAGCAAACAGAACGTTCAGGGTAAGATTGGTCCTCTAAAAGGTAATGGTAGAACTATAATAGCAGAGGGTTTATAATGGCAGACGATCTAAATGAATATTTTAGTTCAGTGTTTACTAGGGAAGAAATTATATCAGTACCAGAGACTAATATCGACGGGGAGAGTCAGACTACTTAGAACATTTACGTGTACTATACCCTAAAATGATATGGGAATAAAAATACAGGATACGAAGGAAAATAAAAAAGGAAGAACAGATTCTTGAGAAAACAGAGATGAGGATATTGAAAAGAATCTACTACTTAGAACATTTACGTGTACTATACCCTAAAATGATATGGGAATAAAAATACAGGATACGAAGGAAAATAAAAAAGGAAGAACAGATTCTTGAGAAAACAGAGATGAGGATATTGAAAAGAATTAAAGGTGTAACACAGAGAGACAGAGTAAAGAGTGTGGACATCAGAAAGGAGCTAGAAGTGAATAGCATACAAGAGAAAGTCAGAGAAATGAGACTACACTGGTATGGACATATGCAGAGAATGGAAGAAAACAACGAAGTGAGAGCATTTGTTGATATGATAATGCCAGGAAAAAACCAAGAGGGAGACCAAGAGGGAGATTGATAGATTGCGTCCGAAGGGATATGCAGGAACTGCGGATCACCCCGGCGGATGCCCAGGACAGAACATTCTGGAAATCAAGAATTCGGGCCGCTGCCCCAACCTAGTGTGAAAAGGCGAAGAAGAAGAAGAAGAAGAAGAAGGAAAATAAAGTGCCTAGAATCAAAATGGGATTCTACCAAATCTCCTATCCGAATTTGTACAACAAATTAGTACATCACTTATTGCGGCAGTTATCAGATTAAGGTTAGAAGAGGGATAGATTATTTTAGAATTGTTATTATTATTATTATTACTACTACTTGGAAACATTTATAAATGCGTCATGTAAATTTACTTAGTGTGGTATATACTATGCAGAAGAGATATGTCTTTAGCAATGTATTGACTGTTGCAAATTAATAAATTAGCGTCTCTACCAATAGGTGGTAGACTGGTCCACAGTGTTGGTTCTGCCACTGAGAGAGACACTGACCATACCAGAAATGGCATGATTAATTAGAGAAAAAATATCACGTATTTCTAGATGACAATGAATAGAAGCTAGAAGTTGATGGGGAGGCCATGGTGATACGTATCACTGCAAGAAATACAATCACCTCGCCACCCTCTCAGCTGTAAGGAATATTTATTTACTGATGTCCCCAGAAGGGTCAACGCAATGCGGGCCTTTTTATGATCAACAAGATAACACGAACACCACTCACGGTTGGCCCAGGACACTATCGCTGCCCTTCTGTCAGTGAATGAGAACAGCACAGCAAACATTCACTCATATGAGCATATGTGCAAGAAAGCTACAGTGAACTTCAAACTGCATCACAAGCACAGGTCAGAATTGTCAAATTATTATTGTCAGAAAGTTGCTCTATACTGGTGTGGACAACGATCGTAGGTCCAATTGTTTTGCCAGTTTTAATAACATTCTTCCAAAAGACGTTTTTGTGCTAAATATCTAACATATATTCTTTACAATGTCTGCATATACAAATAGATTGCGGTGTTTGAAGTTTCATTAATCTGTATAAAGCAACTTTGATCTCAGTCGGCTATGACAGTACTCACATTCCACACTGACGGTCTGATTTACAGCGGCCCAGACATCAGTTCTGTCTCCAGGTCGAGTTACAAGACAATACAACTTTGTGTTGTGTTCACTGCGGTTGAAAGACACTTTGTAGGTGGACTGAAGGTGACAGGTTTTCCCATCTGAATTGGTCCCATCCGAGGTAGTTCCTGTCTGCAGTGGGCCATCGGGTCCTTTCCTCCAGTAGATGTCTGCTGCAGGTTTCACTCGACTCACATCACAAGTCACCTCCACCTCAATGAACTCTTTCACTCTTTGACCAAGACCAGTCACAGACACTCCCTCTGGGTGCACTGAAATAATACCAACACCACAGATTGTCAAATTGAACTTTTTTGTATGTCACATGTCCTGATACTGAGAGTTGAAGAAATTAAATGATATGTAATTAATATGTTTGACTATTAAGTGTGAATACGGTAGACATATGCAAAATAACAATTAAACTTAAATAAGAATACTATTCTACCACGGATTGAAAAGTGGTATGTCATTATAGAATATTCACACAGGTAGTTTGATATGCCAGATAAAAAAATGGTTACGTCCACTTATGATGACTGCTGATTACACTTGTAATAATCATACATTAGTAAGCACAGCTGGCCAACTCTTTTTATATCTGGTTTTAGACAGATTTGTTTTTCTATCCCTAAATCTGTCAACTTCAAAAACCTCTGAGGTATAATCCAGGTGACTGATCACTAATTCAATGCACAGGAATGTTGATATTCACGTCACTATTGTTGTGTGGAATGGTATCCATTAGTTTGTTAGTGTTGGACTTCTATTCACTACTGTAAGCAAAATGGTGACAACTGAGAGAATGGCACCTTAAGTATGATCTAAGTAATTATTATGCTGGATGTTGCAAATAACCAGATTTTGTGATAGTCTTGCTAAGTATGTAAAATATCATAATGGTTCTACAAATAATTTTTCATTAATAGTGACACTAATATTGAATTGTGTACCCTTCCCCCTTAATCCATACACGTATCCGACACACCCATTCATATAGTGTTCACATATTACTAACCCTACATAGATTTTGACTAGAGGCTTGCTTATGACATGCATACTGATAGTATGTTACAATACATACACATATTTGTATCAACATTGTTGAAATTATCATTAAAGAAACATAAATAATTAGATCGGGAGGCTATTATACCATACATATAAATTTGTGTTTACAAATTCAGAATCTTTATGCCCGTAAATTATCGTGACATGTCATTCAGTTATCAACAAATATGAAATGCATCCTAAATAAGGAATAAAACAATTTAAATGTTTTGGTGTGCATTAGTTGGCAAGTTTGTGTGGAATAGTTCTGCTAATGCTAAAATATACTCACTTAGAAGTTAGAATATGTTAAAAAATATCAATTCATTTTAAAGTAGACATGTCTATCTGTCAAAAAGATAAGAAAACAAGATTTATTGGAGAAGTAATTTTTGACAAATTTCAAATTGCTGTGTCTCCCCATAAAGTTACGAAATTACTTACGTGTTTGCGTAATCTCATAGGGGTCCAGGCGAAATGAAGAGCATGGTCGACCATGGTCACCACAGTATTTGATGGTCGACCATGGTAGTTCATGGTCGACCGTCAAATACCGTGGTGATGCCCATGGTCAAGTTGCATGTGACCATTGTCCACCGTGGTCGGACTTATGTGTGCCACAGTGGTTGACCATGGTCAACCATGGTCAAGTTACATATGACCATGGTAGACCATGGTTAAGTTGGATTTGATCATGGCCGACCATGGTCAAATTGGCTGTGACCGTGGTCGACCATGGTCAAGTCACAAGACCATGTTTTTTCATATATTATAGCTAGCATGAATTATGTGTGGTGATGCTCCAACACTGCATGCACAATTTTTAAGTGGCTTCACAATTGTGCTTCTCTACTGCTTTTATGAAAATCCTAGTGTTGGGATTACAATATGCCTCAGCCAATCAGGGCACTGCATATATTAGGCTTCCCAACATCCTGGTTCTTTCCATTTGAAAATGTAACCAGAATAGTTTTGAATATGAGCAGAAAATGTTGATCAAAGTCAACAAAGTAGAACATTCTTAACAAGTAGGTGAATAATCATGAACTTCTAATGTTTCAAGAGCACATTGAACAGTATTTTATCAAGTTGTGACAAAATTACAAGGTGCTAGAACAACTGTATGACAACATGCATGCTTTGAATGGAAAGGCAAAAGATCAAAAGGCAACTAGTTACTAAAGACACAAAACTAACCGTGAGTCAGTAGGAAGACAATACTATCAACAACAATTGTACTAATCTGTAGGCATTGCATTGCTCAGTGGCTTTTTTCAGAAAACACCTAATAAATCCTAATGAATTAAGTTAGCTGCATGGCAGACACTAGGTGTGCAATTTACCATGCACACTGACTGCTGACCTAGCATTTTAGCCTTGTCCAAGCCACAGTGGACAGGATGTGTAGGTGCTTGCTTCTATCTAGTTACAGTCACTTGCCACCACCATGGGTGATTAATCATGACAACATCAAAAGCACAAGAGAGGGGGAAGTGAAGCTTTGTCCTAAATGTAGCCCAGTTAGCGTGATTTTAAAATAATATTTCAACATGCCCATACCAGCATGCAGTCTTTCCACTAAGTTAATGTGGATAATATCATTTTACAACTAGTAAGTAATTATATAAAAACGTGCTTGTGCTAGACTGATATATTGTGCTGCATAATATCTACATTATTGTCAGTATTGTTACTTTTGTTTGACATAATAAAAAATTATCAACTTATAGGGTTTAGGTCAGTAGACAGTGCTGCAATGGAACTGAAGTCCACAAAATAAGTAGCATTGCTTATTATATACTTTAGCATTGTGTAAGTGTCTACTCAAAATATATATATTGAGGATGATCGATTTGAGAGTAATTTCGGTAGTGTTTTAATGTATTCAGTTCAAATATGTTCCTATATTCATGCTTGCATTTATTGAATGCTTAATGGTTATCATATGTTAAACAATGATTTATTTTGTATTTTACTGAACCATTGGACATATTTTATACCCAGGTTAATAATGGTTGTGGCTTGCATTAACACTTACAGTATTAAATTAATGTTACAGAAAATCTAATTAGAATGTCTTATAGTTTGTGTGTGAGATATAGTCATTATCAAAGAACAGAAAAGAAGGATTGCATGATACATACTTAAATTTCTTGACACAATCTGTTCAGTTAAAAAAACGTAAAATACAATCCTCGACTACGGTCGACCATGAATGACCATAGTCGACCGCCAATGACCATGGTCGACCACCAATGACTATGGTCGACTGTCAATGACCATGGTCGACTGTGAACTACCATGGTCGACAGTCATGACCATGATCGACCGTCAATTACCATGGTCGACGGTGAACTACCATGGTCGACCGTGAACTACCAGGGTTGACCGTGAACTACCATGGTCGACCGTGAACCATGGTCGCTTTGACCATGGTCGACCATGTTTCGTTACATTACAAAAATATGTTGTATCACAAACTAAGAATACACCAGTGGCGTAGCCGGAGGGCCATCCCCCAATCCCGGAAAAAAACATTAGGATGGTGGGGATCGGAGGACTGCCTTCTGAGTCATAGAGTCATAAAGTACAATGGGTTTCAGGATGCCTGTATTAGATTGCCCTTCCCAGTCCTACCCCTACGCCAAAAAATTGCAATATTCAAAAAGGATTAAGTTAGGAATTCTCCACGTCTGTCGATGGCTGCAGCATAAGAGTTGACAGAGCAAAGAAAATTTCATTATTCGCAATGTGCAGAATGGCTAATGACTATTAAGGATTCAAAATAATAGTTACCCGGTTACTAGACTTGGCTTCAAATTGCATTTTGTTGTTATTATTTTCCTGGCCTCACTGTCGTCAGGGGTGAGTTGACAATGATTTCCTTTTCCATTGTCTTTTTTCTTCCTCTCACCTTTCTCTTACTACGTTCTCTGTCAGCAGTCTCCAATTCCTTCTATAACTTTTTCCATTTTTCTACCACTCTTTCTAGGTCACTTCTAATACAATGCCCATCGCAATTTTGGCCTTCCTTGCCTCCATTTCCCCTCCACTATCTGGGCACCTGCTCTCTTTGTCAGTTTTACAACTCCCATTTTTTCATCTCGCTAATTTCTTCTTAGAACTTTCCTTCACCCTAACTTCCACTGTCATTTCATCCATTTTCTCATATCAGCTCGCTTCACTCCCATGATAATTCCTACCAGGTTGTTTTTCGCAAAGCTGGTTCTTCTCCTGTTGTTTCTCTGTTAGTACCAAAGTCTCTAGCGCATTCATGTAACACATGAGTTGAGCACATTTATTTTACGTTTACATCATATGCGTCTATCTCCCATCACCCCTTCAACTTTCCCGCAGGCGTTTACCCCGGCTGTAATCCTCATTCTAACCAAAGCAATTAATGAAGTGGATTTTGCACTTGGAAATGCCACTTCCTATCGTGAATTTATGAATTGTAATAAGCAACGTTACACGTTATGAAGTTACTGGTTGAACGCCAAAGGCATATCATGTATGTTAATAAGGATGCTTACTTAGTGTTTCATCAGAGTAAGTAACTACATGTTGGTATTTGTTATGGTCTTTGTCAGTAGGTTTGGTAGAATGAAGAATGTGGTGGCCGGCTGTTGGTGTTACGTAGTGGCTTTGGGCTCGTATCTCTAATAATGAGTCATTTCTCTCTTACCTTCTAACTTTGACGCTTTCTGTGAGTCGTTTGACAGAACCGCATTGGTCAGCGAACTTTGCTATAATGTCGGTATTCATTTTAAGCGAGCTTGGTTTGAATTATACATATATATATATATATATATATATATATATATATATATATACATATATAACTTCATATGATATGTACCATGGTTCAGTTGTACACTAAATACGATTGTCCAGTATCTAAGAAACAAACATGTTTCGCGTGGGTCTACGGTCTATAATTTTAGAATTAAAATATGTCTTTATAAGTATCAAACTTACCTGTCTCCGTCGCTTCACAAGGTGCAATAGACTTGGCCCCGCCCAAGTTGCTCGCCATAATTAATTAAATGAAAAAGTGACCTATCCCCACAGCTCCCACCACCCCATCCAATCACTGAGTCTTTTCTCTTCGCACTTGGCAAAAAGGCTCATACTGTGATAGGTAATCTCCCTATAGCGGGGAAGGAGGGAGGGAGGGTGATATGGTTAAGCGACGGAGCCAGGTAAGTATGTTACTTATAAATACATATTTTAATTCTAAAAATATAGAATTTATTGCCTAACATAGACTTTGCCTGGCTGCGTCGCTTCACAAGGTGCAGAATCTAGGTGAATGGATGGTGGGATATAGACAATGTTACCCCTAATGATCTATAATGTTGGGTGCAGAATTGATTTTGCAGCTACTACCGGTCCTAGTTGAATGAGATCGGCAGAATAGAGACATAGGTACTTGCGATAAAAGTCGGTTAAGGTGTTATGACAGCGCCAGGTACCAGCTCGCAGAATCTGTTCCATGGAGGCCTGTCTGTGGAATGCGAGCGATGCAGCCATGCATCGTACCTGGTGCGCCTTAACCTTGTGGGACTCAAGGAGAGGTGCAGGGGAATTTGTGTAGCACTCCAGAATCGTTTCCGGATCCACCCGGAGATTGTGGATGGTACAACGTCTCGTTTATGCCCCGGTTTGAACGACACAAAGAGGAGGCACTTGTGCTCCCTCCAAGGCATGGACCTTTCTAGGTAGAATCTTAGTGCCCATATTGGGAACAGCAGTCGGTCTTCAGCCATGCTCAAATGACGGTCAAGTGTTGAAATTGTGCATGAAAGCATGCATTTCAGGCCCTTGACCAATACTTGTGTCTTTGATATGAATGACAGGTCCATTGTAGTCGGGCATGTTCAAAGGCATGGATTTCACCCCGACGTTTGCCGGAAGCAAGCGTGATGAGGAAAACTGTCTTCCTTGAAAGCAGCTGATCAGATGTTTGTTCTAGCGGTTCGAAAGGTGGTTTTGTCAATGCTGAAAAACAAAGGCGAGATTCTACTTTGGAAAATGACATTGATGGTGCCTGTTCCATTTCGATATTTCGAAGTAGCGACTTCAGTGCAGGATTCCGTCCTACTTCCGCACCGGAAGTGGCACGAAGTGTGTTGGCGATTGCCATCTGATAGCCTGCAATGGTCGAGATAGCCAAATGTTTCTCCGTGTTAAGGTGGAGAAGAAAATCCGACACTACACTCTCAGTAGCCGAGAGTGGATTATCGTGTAGTATGTTACACCAAGCAGTGATGATCCTCCACATGGACTCATAGATCACCAGAGTAGACTCTCGCTGTGGTCTCCTAAATATGGGAAGCAACGTCGACCGAACGGTCTCTGCTGCAGAGGGTATCCCAGATACTCTACACGTGAGTAGCTGGAGATTGGATGTATCTCGATGGATCTGACCTCAAGGCAGGGATAGTAACAGAGGAATGTTGTGTATCCGGAATGGAGACAGTACCAACATCCCTAAAAGTAGTGGGAACCAGATCGCCTGGAGCCAGTGTGGGGCAATGAGGATCAGTTCGCACTGGTCCTGTTGGGCCTTCTCGAGCACCCATGGTAACAGAGCTGGTGGTGGGTATGCGAATGCCCACAATGCCTTCCAGCTGATTGACAGAGCATCTACTGCCATTGCTGATGGATCTGGAACAGGGAAGACAAATAGTGGAAGTTTGTGATTCCACCTCGTTGCAAACAGATCCAATAATGGGATTCCCCATTCCGTGTTAGTGCTCAGAAGACATGGATGCAGAGACTATTTTGTACCTGACATCTGAGAAGGGCGTGACAGAATGTCTGCAAGGACGTTCAAACTATCGGGGATATGTCGTGCCCGGAGTACTATTTGGTTGGTCTGACACATAAGAAGTAGCTTGCTTGCACAGCTGTATTGCCCGTGTTCCGCCCTGCTTGTTGATGTAGGACACTACAGTGGAGTTGTCTGACGCAACAAGGATTATCAGACCCATACGATTCCGCAGCCAGTGGAGCATGGCTCTGTGTATGACTTCTAACTCGAGTACGTTGATGTGAAGTGTTTTCTCGGTTGTTGTCCATACACCGGACACCGTCACTGCATTCCAATGTGCTCCCCAGCCGATGTTCGATGCATCCGTGAACAACGGAGTGTCTGGTTCTGTCGGGGTAACTGGGGCTCCCCTCAGAACATTGTGTGCTGACTTCCACTATTGGAGATCTTCCTCCGACGTGGAGAAAAGAGGTATCCACAAGTTGCTGGTTAAAACATTGAAATCCCAATGTTGAAAGATGCTATGTTGGTGATCAGCCGTCCTAGAGGAACCATTTTCTCTGTGGACGCAAAGAGACCGAGCAGGATCTGCCACGTATGAGCACATTCCCCTTGGCTTAGCAGGAATGAGCAAATCAGTGCTTGATTTCTGATATCGATCCAAAGTTGGAGTGACCTGGAAGGAAACTAGGTCGAACTGGTATCCCAGAAAAAGGAATTTCTGTTTTGGGATCAGTTCCGACTTCTTGTCGTGAATGATTAGGCCCATCGTGTGGCAGTGATTGAGCACTTGTACAATGTCTCGGAGTCAGGTGAATAGATGAGCCAGTCGTCCAAGTACTGAGAGAGATTGATGCCCATCACGTGTACCAGCATTTGATCTCTGTCATAATCTTGGTGAATACCCAAGGTGCTGGAGAAAGGCCAAACGGCAGTGACCGGAATTGGTATATGGTGTCCCGAATCTGAAATCGAAGACATTGTCGGTAACCTCTGTGGGTGGGTATGTGTAAATAGGTATCCACAAGATCGATGTAAGTGACCCAGGCATCTCGAGGGAGAGATCGCCGGATGCTACCGCACTCTCTATCGTGAAGTGGGGAATCTCTAAGAAGAGGTGACTGTAACACCCGGGAGATGTAGTGTCGCAGACTACCTCTACAATGTAGTTTTGTTGCATGGACTGTAACAGTGACCGGAGGGCTATGCGCTTCACGATAGAGCTCTTGTCTACAAACGCAGATGGGGCACCCGTCATAGGGGACATTCTCTGAACCGAAGACGGAAACTGACTTCCAGAACATTGCACATCGACTCGCTGCATCTCTTTCGTCTCCAGACATCGCAGAACAGGGACAAAGCTCCCACCTTCCTAGCAAGCAAAATAGGTAACACGACCACCTGTCGTGGTATGTCTAGAGGGTCAAGGGTCGAAGGTCGCGTATTGATAGGGCTGACCGGTGCCCAAGTACTGGGAGAGAGATTGGTCCCGTTGATGCAATAGGATATTGTAGGCGATGGCGCAACCCAAGGTAACGCCATCGTACCAAACAATTGCCACTGACTGAGACAACTGTAAAGTTGCCTTAAGCTGTCCCAACAGCTGTTCTGTGGATACGCTTCCGATGTCCACGTGGTCAATCGGTCCTTGTATGGACCGATTGAGGGCAGCTCCCGTCCAATCCTGGAAGGAGGAGATACACAGCCGTCAGCGTGTCATGTCTGCGATGTCACTGAAATAATTCTGTTCCGTGCCGAGTCGTGCTCCCCCCTGGGACCGAGAAAGCTCTGTAAAGCTCTTATCTACGATAAACACAGAAAACCTGTAGAAGCTCTAACAGAGAGTGCAGGGCCTGTCTGGAGCGAAGTACCGAAGTAAGTTGGTGTGAATTGCCTCCCCTGAGGTTTTTTAATTCTTGCTGAATTTTCTGAAAGTGATTGATCATAGCCTCAGAAAAAGTAAAACCAGGCTGGGGGAGAGACCGGGATGCTATAATCGCCTTGTGTCAGTGCTGATAGACGTGCCACTGTGCGAGGGACAAGACTGTCAGTCACACTGTCAATTCATCAGAGAGATACATGAGTACCAGGATGACCCGTTCTGAATGTGATATCTTTTCACATTGTTCGTCCGGTTGCACGGCGACTGATTGTGGAGCTGGATCAGTGTACTGTTTGTCAACAGTATTCTAGGTACCATCGTCATCCGAACAGGAATACACGAGCCGATTATCCAACGCCGCGTGAGCGCCCTAATAGGAGAACGGCAAGAAAACATAATTGTTGTCTGTGTCACGCTGCCGGGCGGAACCGTCTGTGTCACGCTGCCGGGCGGAACCGCCAGATTCTGCCGATGTACGGCGTGGGTACTCGCCTACGTAAAGTCATGTCCGGGACTCGCCTGTGTATTCCCGGGACCAACCTATCAACGCCCAATGAACCGTTAATTTCGGTGGAAACGGCGTCGATTCGCCGGCCGAAAACCGGCTCTTCTAGCCGCGAGTGGGTTGCAGGTCACGAAACAGGACCCCGTGTCGTGGAGCCGGCGAAGGCAAACTCCGGTTTTAATGCGCCAAGTAAGAAGGAAGAGACTCAGTGATTTGGATAGGGTGGTGGGAGCTGTAGGGATAGCTCATTTTTTCATTTAAGTAATTATGGCGAGTAACTTGGGCGCGGCCAAGTCTATTGCACCTTGTGAAGCGACGGAGCCAGGCTAAGTCTATGTTAGGCAATAAAATGGTACCTCACTGGAAGTCAGTGAACAGTCGCTGGGATGGGTGTTGTGTGACCATAGCAACTGATTGTGTCAGGCAATCTCTGATGGAACGAATTCGATGCAGATGAAAGTAGGCACAGTTTCGACACTTGCGATTTCATACTGAGCATGCTGTCAAACATCACTCCAATGATGCGGTAGTGGGCTTGAGGATGTTGTTACCAATACCAGCACCAGTCAGGCTGTGCTTAGTGTCTACTAGCCAATGTTGGTGTGGTGATACTTTTTCTTCTTCCATTAAATGACCTCGGTCAACTTGCTGACCATTATTTCATTGGTTTTTTAAGTTGTCCTTTTCTAAAATTAGTGAGTCCACAACAGGTTACACATTTACATTTTGAGGATCTTTTACTTCCTCTGGCATAGATACCAGATAGAAGGGCCCACCGGCTTTTAGTGTCTCTTCCAAAAGACACAGGCGAATGTGGAGTGAACGAAATTGTCTAAGTTTCGAAACGGTGGCAGGTGGGATTGAACCACTATCCGCTTGATTGACAGTACGGAGCTCTACAGCATGACCACTGTTACCCACAAGTATTTCAGCCTTGTTTTCGTTTAGCTGAAGGCGATGATGAGTCAGTTCTCACACACATGCTTGTGCAGTGCAGCGGTCTCGGCATTAGATACAATTGAGAATGAGCCACATAAGATATGGACGTCAGTGCTGCCTAACTGTCGGCCTGATGGGTTCCATGTAGAGTGTAAACAAAACTGGACCCAGAACAGACTCCTGTGGCGCACCCTGGCACAGGTCATATTAGTCAGGTCAGACAGGTTACCCTGCACCGACTGATATAATTTTTTCTCACTGGATTTTACGTCCTTAGGACCTCTGTAGTGAACATCAAGTGGATATCAAGCGGATATCATTGAGAAATTCGAGATATCCAAGATGGCGGCCAAGATGGCTGCCGACGCCAATAGAAAAGTAACTTTTAAACAAGTGGACTTAGAATCGCAAGTGATACCACGTTTTTAGATACACTTGTTATGAGTAATCCATTTTGCGGTTAATTTTGCAATTTGCGTTAAACAAAAGGTCAAAGGTCATGTTAGAGGTCATATCACAGAGACACTACAATGGAAAACAGTATTGTTGCATGTAATTAACAGATTTGTGTAATATAATTATTCAAAATTGAAATTTGTAATTGCATTACAATCAGTTCTGGAAGTTACAGTTCAAAACACCTGTTAGCTATATCATGCAACGATAAAAACCAAGGCCGTGTAATGGTAATGTCTGATAATCAGTTATCCAAACAAGTGCCAGGATGAGGGTAGGTACATATATATTAAAACAGACATTAAGTGAGGTTTTGAGTGTGTTTTGGGAGTTTGCATTGTTATGTGGCGATTGTCTGTATACTTGCACATGTTTACTATGTATGGTGATTATTTGAACATGTGGTTATTGCATAACATTAAAACAATACAGATCTACAAGTTCACCCACAACCCTGTCTTACTCTTATTTGTTCACACACCTGATCGAATGTCAGGGCGATTTATTGCTAACAGACTGATTAATATGAGAATTAAAATATTGTTTAATTATGTATTAATCAGGGTTGGGCAAAGGGCTAACAACCCTTTCCCGTAAAAAAACAGATTGTTACGAAAACATCGACCAAAGGAACTCTACTGAACTTGGGAGAGGGAGGGCCTCCTGGGGAGAGTATGACGCCATGCAGTGAAAGCCGTAAGGAAGCTACATCGCCGATACCCTTCTTGTCTTCCAAGAAAATATCAAAAATCGGAACATGGAACGTGAGAACCATGTTCGAAGCAAACAAAGCAGCCCAAATAGCAAGGGAACGACGGGCCTACAACATCACAGTATTAGGGCTATGTGAAACGAGGTGGACACAGTCGGGGCAAGTCAGACTGAATACGGGAGAAATGATACTGTACTCGGGGCATGAAGAGGAAGACGCACATCACACAGAAGGCGTGGCCTTCATGTTGTCACATGAGGCACAGAATGCTCTCATTAGCTGGGAAGCGGCGGGACCAAGGATCATCTATGCATTGTTCAAAACAAAGAAAGAAAACATCAAGCTTAACATCATCCAGTGCTACGCACCCACAAACGACAAGGATGAGGAAACAAAGGAGGACTTTTACAACAAACTGCAAACATTGTGTGACAAACTGAAGGAAGGACATGACAATACTCATGGGAGATTTGAACGCCAAAATTGGATCAGACAACAGCGGGTACGAAGAAGTCATGGGCAGACAGGGACTTGGCAAAATGAATGAAAATGGCGAGATGTTGGCTGACTTTTGTGCATTTAACAACATGATCATCGGAGGCAGCGTGTTCCCGCATCGCAGGATTCATAAGGCAACCTGGGTATCACCAGACCACAGAACAGAAAATCAAATAGATCATATCTGCATAGGACGGAAGTTCAGAAGATCAATGCAGGATGTGAGAGTGCAGAGAGGGGCAGATGCAGCCTCAGACCACCATCTAGTGTTGGCCAGAATGAAGATGAAGCTAAAGAAGAGAGAAGTCAAGAGGAGCACCAGAACGCAGTACAATGTGGACTTCCTAAAGCACAGGCTGACAACAGAGACCTTCCGACTTACAGTCAGAAACAAATATGAAGCCCTACAAGATCTTCTTGACGAAGGAAACATGGACATAGACAAACAATGGCAACAGATCAAGGAGATGTGGACCAGCACATGCAGCGAAGTTCTGGGAAAGAAGAAATACCAACAAAAAGACTGGATTTCAACAAAGTGCAAGTGAGGAAGGAAAAGAAAGGTGCAATTAACAACAGCCGAACGAGAGCAGCAAAAGCAACAGCCCAGGAAGAGTACACAGAGGCAAACAGAGCAGTCAAGAACAGCGTAAAAACAGACAAGGCAAACTTCATTGAAGACCTAGCCAAGGAAGCAGAGGATGCATCAGCCCAAGGAAACATGAAACAACTGTATGAAATAACAAGAAAATTAGCAGGAAAGTACAAGCGTACAGACAGATCTATCAAAGATAAGAATGGCAATGTACTTACCAGTGACGAAGACCAGTTGAAGAGATGGAGGGAACATTTTGAAGAACTGCTAAACCGGCCACCACCCCAGAATTCTCCAGACATCACACCAGCTGAAGAAGTACTCCAGATAAACTGCGAAAGACCAAGTAAGGCAGAGATTGAGAAAGCCATCCATCACATGAAGAGAGGGAAAGCTTCAGGCCCAGACAAAATTCCTGCCGAGGCAATCAAGGCTGACATAGAGACCTCCACAGAGATACTGCATGATCTATTGGGGAAGATATGCAGGATACTGGATCTCTGAAGCTCCCAAAGAAAGAGATATGCCAAGATGAATGGAACTACAGAGGATAATGCTCCTATCAGTACCCGGAAAGGTCCTCAACAGAGTCATCTTGGACAGACTGAAGACAGGGGTGGATGCCAAGCTCAGAGACCAAGCTGGCTCCCAAAGAAGATCATGACCGACAAAATGAGCAACCTGAGAATCATTGTTGAGACAATCATGAATGCGGACTCATCACACTGCAATAAACTTTGTTGAGACAACATGAAGGCATTTGATGCCTCGACAGAGATACACTGTGGAAGCTCTACAGCACTACGGGATACCGAATAAACTTATATCTCTGATAAGAAATATTTATGAAGATATGGCATGCAGGGTCATTCATGCAGGACAACTTACAGACTCCTTCATGGTGAAGACAGGAGTGAGGCAAGGATGTCTTCTGTCACCATTCTTATTCCTGCTCGCCATAGACTGGATCATGAAAAAGACTACAAAATATAGAAGAAATGGGATCCAGTGGACACCTTGGAGCCAGTTGGAGAACCTGGACTTTGCGGATGACCTCGCTCTCCTCTCACACAGCCATCAACAAATGCAGGAAAAAACAGAGCTGCTAAACACAGTGTCAACACAGCTAGGACTCAACATCAACAGAAGCAAGACAAGGATTATGAAAGCCAACACAAAGAACAACAACCCCATTACAATGAACGGAGAGCCACTGGAAGAGACAGACTCATTCACATACCTGGGCAGTACAATCAACAAACATGGAGGCACAGCAGAAGACGTCAAAGCAAGGATTCAGAAAGCAAGAGTTGCATTCATCATGTTGAGAAAAATTTGGAGAGCAAAACAAATTAAAACTAACACCAAACTGAGAATATTCAATTCAAATGTCAAGGCAGTTTTACTCTATGGATCGGAGACATGGCGAAGTACACAGAAGACACTAAAAAGAATACAGACCTTCATCAACAAATGCCTGCGTAGAATCCTACACCTGAAGTGGACAGACAAGATATCCAACACTACACTCTGGAAAATGACCAAGCAACTACCCATAGAAAATGAAATAAAGAAGAGAAAATGGAGGTGGATAGGACATACACTCAGGAAACCACCAAAGGACCATCACCCGTCAAGCCATCACATGGAACCCCCCAGGGAAGAGACGAAGAGGTAGGCCACGAAACACCTGGCAAAGAGACACGGAAAAAGAAACGAAGGAGATGGGATACACCAGGAGAGAAATGGAGAAGATGGCCACGGACAGAAAACGGTGGCGTTCCTTGGTCGATGGCCTATGCTCCCAGCGAGCAATCAGGCAAAAGTAAGTAAGTAAGATGTATTAATCACGGGTGGTGGAAGGGTGGTGAAACGTGGCTTTCTTTGCATTACTATGTATTTTTCACCAGGCTACTCAGCATCTTAATTATGGCCCAGGCATGCAAAGCCAGGGTCATCAGTCAATGTCTGTAGGCATGGTTCTGTTTAAACTGTGGTTTCCTGTTTTGGTGTTTCGCAATCTGGTTTGGTGTTTCCCAATCGGACCACGGTCGGGTTTAAACTGGTCTGACTTGCATGCTTCAGCAGCAGCTCTACTCAATTAATTGATATCCATCGAAAGCGGTGTTATTATTTTACCTGGGTAACTTTAAGATCCCACCCACCCTCCCTTTATTGCCTGGTTTACTTATGTTTGTCGTTCGATTATTGTATAATTAATGTATTGTGTAGATGTTAGTTAGTGGGTAGACTGCAGATAGTTAGTAGGTAGTCTGACTTGTAGATCAGGGCGTTTGCATTGTTATGTGGCGATGTCTGTATACTTGCACATGTTTACTATGTATGGTGATTATTTTAACATGTGGTTATTGCATAACATTAAAACAATGCAGATCTACAAGTTCACCCACAACCCTGTCTTACTCTTATTTGTTCACCAACCTGACCGAGTGTCAGGGCGATTTACTGCTAACAGACTGATTAATTAACAGTTAACACTGACATGCACAATCGTTCACGATTCCCGCTGTCAGTTCAGTTAGATGATCTATATGTTGTTGCAAACTTCCTCCCCTCTGTAGTGGGAGAACATTGGGCAACTGATTTCATTTTCCTGGCAGCCTCACCTCTTCGTGTAGATGGTGGCACATGGCGTTTCGCTTCTGCAGCCACATTTTAAGAGTTTGAGCAGTTCAGCAGGAGGAGCTAGCTGAATGTCTGAAGATATGATAGTCGGGAAAAGAGTGGTGCTGCCCTCGGGATGGTACCACCTAAGCTCCATTGGATGAAGAGCAGGAAGGTCTGCCTTGAAGCAATCTTGCCTGATGGCCACAGCGAGATAACCAAGTAGGGCATTCTCTCTGAATACTGTCTTAATCGGTGGAATGGAGCTGAGCTTGGATGGTGGCTCAAGAAAGTTCCGTCTCATCTTGTTCTGTCATGCTTTAACGATGCATCATTGACATTAACAGTAACTCATCTTGAAGCATGCCAATATGAAGACCTTGTCGCCAGCCCTCTCATAGGGTATGCGTTAAGCCTCAATGTACTCATCAGGCTGATCAACCTGGCACAGAGTTGGAGGGAATGACTTCTTTCTAACACTGCAGTAGATTATCTGATCTTCCTCATCAGAACAAATGGGATTGGTTATGTCAGCCGTACTAATACGTATCGTGTTTGTGAGTGAATACCAACCCACTAGGGCTGCTCAGCCCAGTATCAAAATTGTTGACTATGACCCGAATAAGTCGTTCCACTGTGATGGGTTGTTGTTGGTCATTGTAGTTGTCACTGCAGAGGAACGCTTGAAGAGTAGCAGCTCATACGAACAACAGATGAGACAGTCGTGCATAAGCTTGAGCGATTTCTGTTTGTTTGTAATACACTCCAATGGCAATTTAAGAGGGGTAGGGGGTTTCTTGATGGCTCTGGTGATAAAGTTTTCAATGAGCCTGAGAGAGGGAATAGATTGTTCACCAATGGACAGTTTCCTAGATGAGTCTGATTAGGTCTGCCCTAGGCAGACAGTTTTCTACATCAGTCCAAATTATCCGCCAAGGTCAAACATATTATTAAGTTCAATTGTACTTAGAAAAAAACTGACAACATTTTACAAACTTTTCAAACACAGTATCTTTTCTTACTACACGTGTAAATGGTAAAACAAACATTGAATTATCATCAAATGATTACATAAAATGTAAAAGTTTGCTGATTTACCTAAGAAGATGATTCTACACAATGTCAATACTTTGCTGAGTACTCACCATTCACCGTTAGTTCCCTCTGGGCAAATTCAGTGCCAACATCACATCTATAAGTGTCTTCATCTGTCAAACTGGCGGAGTCAATGTAGAGTTTATACACATTTCCATCCAGTTCTCCCTTAAATCTGTCACCAAGTTGATTGACTACAACTTTATTGGCGTCTCGTATATATAAATATATCAACTGTGTATTCCCTTTGGTCCACGTCAACCTCCAATGAGTGAAGTCTTTGTCTTTAAGTATAAATGTGCAAGTCATCAAGGCTCTTTCTCCTTCCCACGTCTCAGGAATGTCCACGCTCACACTGCTGATTGTAGCACCCGCTCTTGTGTACACTGAAAACACAACAATATATTATGTACATCATCACAAAGTTGTGCAAGAAAATATCACTTGTTATGTACAATCAGTCAACTTTGTATTTCTATAACTTCCACAAAGTCATGTGTAAACTAATAGTAATTACAATCTTTGTTAACACATCATATTCATAGCCATTTACTTGATGAAAAAGACACAGTTATTCATATAAAGCAGTGTATAAAAATAGGACCAGCCACATTGCAGTATTATTTGTAACTTATAAAAGTAAGATTCACCAGAGATAAATCAAAACAATGTTGCAGCTAATTTCCATTCTGCCTCATATACACATAAATTGACCAAACATTGCTCAGCAGTAACATGTTATTTAATACTTACATATGAAGATGAAAGGGTTAATGTGGACGCCATATAAAATATTCATTATCAAATGTTTTCCATCAACCCCCTCATACTAGTGTACACAAACTAAAAAACAATTGTATTTATCAAATCGTGTCACCTGTTGTAAGAATAAATGCTGTGCATAATAA
>JAODUO010000560.1:232500-242500 GCA_025642075.2 Ridgeia piscesae
TGAATTGAACTTTATTTTGGTTACAAATATTGAGAAATTTTAGACACTGGCTTTGAAGACAACAATCAACTATAGTAAATGAGGAGACCCCCTAGAAACCCATTGGGGCTTATAATCAAGGACCACCAGATATTGCATAATAAGAGTTTCTATGTTCACTTTTTTTTTTAAAGCATGCAAGTAGTAAATATATAGGCAATCTCATAAAGCAATTAATTTATACACAATATACACTACTTACAATATAACAAACTGACTACTGATTAATACGACTAGCTGATTTTCGAGTAACATCTGCTGCCAGATATTCTGGCCCAGTAAAATATTTAACGTGGAACTCCACAAGAAGACAGGCTGCAACAGTGCTGTCCTGAAAATTAATCGCCGACAACTGAGATGACTAGGACACGTCCTGAGAATACCTAAAGAAAGTATCCCCAAAGTTGCCCTAAGATGGACACCACCCAGAAGAAGGAAGCCAGGATGAGGGCACAGAGCACTGTTGACTTTCCCATTGGCGGCCATGTTAACATTTTGTCAGATTATAAGGAAACTGGACCTAAGAAACTGTTTAATTTTAACACAGTCACTGCAGTCATGTCACTGATATGCTGAACAAATTTAGCTAAATAAACTTATCTCTTGCTCTCTTAAAATGCATGCAAAACAACGATTTACAAGAACATGCACCCCTCAGAGTTTGAGTCATCATTTGTTCTGAAGTTAAATCTATAAGAAATATATATCCCTCCTCCTCCACTTATTTTTCCATTTCTTGTTTTTGACAGGAACTACATCCTGTAATAATAATAATTATAAATATCTGTGTTTTCTATTGACTTTAACCAGGTTTCTCTTAGTCCAATACAGTTAAAATAAAAGTGTATCTATTTTATAAAGTTGAGTATAGTTTATAAATTTTTTGAAGCATTTCATAAAACAACGGCGTCGAATGACCGCTATTCACCCAAACTTACATATACCATATACTTTGGCGACGATGTAATTTTGTTATCAAAACGCCGCCAGTGCGACTGAATTGTCCCCGAAACTACCACCTTTTCTGTTTAGGCGATGTGGAAGGGTAGCCAACGCTTCTTAAAGGCAAAAACGAGTGGCGTTATTCGTTTTCCGTACTTATGAACACGTGTTCACTTACTTGCGTGAGATGTCCATATAATCCATATAAAAACTTGACAATTTAGCAATTTATATGCCATGACTGACAGTGACACTAAACGAGTCGCAATAGGCATAGGAAGATTACTTCCTCAATTTTGTTTTCATTAACGCCGCTATTGGCGCTACGGTACACTTGTAGTACCGTATAATTTAGTCGATATTTGTCCGTAGCGAGGAGCCACAATTCATACTTCGGATTGATGAGATTAGGTAGAAATGTGTGCTCGAGTGCCTGAGAAAATGCTATATCGAGTATAATTCAAATCACAAATAACATTTATACATATATTATACTGATGACAGACACAGACGGAGGGACGGACGGAGGGATGGAGGATCGCAGGATCGCAGGAGAGACGGAGGGACGGAGGGACGGAGGGACGGAGGGACGGAGGGACGGAGGAACGGAGGAACGGAGGGACGGACGGAGGGACGGATGGACGGACGGACGGACGGACGGACGGACGGACGGACGGAGGGAGGGAGGGAGGAGGAGAGGGAGGGAGAGGAGGGAGGACGGACGGACGGACGGGGACGGACGACGGACGGACGGACGGACGGACGGACGGACGGACGGACGGACGGACGGACGGACGGACAGGACGGACGGACGGACGGACGGACGGACGGACGGACGGACGGACGGACGGACGGACGGACGGACGGACGGACGGACGGACGGACGGACGGACGGACGGACGGACGGACGGACGGACGGACGGACGGACGGACGGACGGACGGACGGACGGACGGACGGACGGACGGACGGACGGACGGACGGACGGACGGACGGACGGACGGACGGACGGACGGACGGACGGACGGATACGCGTGAGACGGGGATACGAGTGAGACGGGAATACGAATGAGACGTGGGATATGAATGAGACGGGGATACGAATGAGACGAGGGATACGAATGAGACGAGGGATACGAATGAGACGGGGATACGAATGAGACGAGGGATACGAATGAGACGAGGGATGCGAATGAGACGAGGGATACGAATGAGACGGGAGATACGAGTGAGACGGGAGATACGAATGAGACGGGGATACGAATGAGACGAGGGATACGAATGAGACGAGGGATACGAATGAGACGACGGATACGAATGAGACGGGAGATACGAGTGAGACGGGGGATACGAATGAGACGGGAGATACGAATGAGACGGGAGATACACGTGAAACGGGAGATACGAGTGAGGCGGGGATACGAATGAGACGGGAGATACACGTGAAACGGGAGATACGAATGAGACGGGAGATACGAATGAGACGGGAGATACGAGTGAGACGGGAGATACGAATGAGACGGGGGATACGAATGAGACGAGGGATACGAATGAGTCGAGGGATACGAATGAGACGGGAGATACGAGTGAGACGGGGGATACGAGTGAGACGGGAGATACGAATGAGACGGGAGATACGAATGAGACGGGAGATACACGTGAAACGGGAGATACGAGTGAGGCGGGGATACGAATGAGACGAGGGATAAGAATGAGACGAGGGATACGAATGAGACGGGGGATACGAGTGAGACGGGAGATACGAATGAGACGGGAGATACGAGTGAGACGGGAGATACGTGTGAGACGGGAGATACGTGTGAGACGGGGGATACGAGTGAGACGGGAGATACGAATGAGACGGGAGATACGAATGAGACGGGGGATACGAGTGAGACGGGAGATACGAATGAGACGGGAGATACGAATGAGACGGGAGATACGAGTGAGACGGGAGATACGTGTGAGACGGGAGATACGTGTGAGACGGGAGATACGAATGAGACGGGAGATACGAATGAGACGGGGGATACGAGTGAGACGGGGGATACGAGTGAGACGGGAGATACGAGTGAGACGGGAGATACGAGTGAGACGGGAGATACTGAGGAATACGTGTGAGACGGGAGATACGTGTGAGACGGGGGATACGAGTGAGACTGGGGATACGAGTGAGACGGGAGATACGTGTGAGACGGGGGATACGAGTGAGACGGGGGATACACGTGAGACGGGAGGTACGAGTGAGACGGGAGATACGAGTGAGACGGGGGATAAGAGTGAGACGGGAGATACACGTGAGACGGGAGATACGAGTGAGACGGGAGATACACGTGAGACGGGAGATACGAGTGAGACGGGGGATACACGTGAGACGGGAGATAGGAGTGAGACGGGTGATAAGAGTGAGACGGGGGATGAATGTTTGTGCAACGATGCGTGGGACGAGTGGGGCAAGGTATACGGTTGGGGCAGGTGCTCTACTATGCGAGTGTGGAGGGTGTGCACAGCGACATATCAGTCTACCAATGTCAAAGAACACTTCCAACTGTTTCCAGCACAGACGATAACGAGGAAGAAATAAGAGCATGGACGATGAAGACCCGTACGTGGTGATGATGATGATGATGATGATGATGGTGATGATGATGATGATGATGATGATGGTGGTGGTGATGGTGATGGTGATGGTGATGGTGATGGTGGTGGTGGTGGTGGTGATGGTGATGGTGGTGGTGATGGTGATGGTGGAGGTGGAGGTGATGGCGATGGCGATGGCGATGGCGATGGCGATGGCGATGGTGATGGTGATGGTGGTGATGCTGACAGCTGTTGTGGCACCGGTGTCAGGAGAAACTGTCGTTGACAAACCTTCTGTCTATCAACTGTAGTGAGATTGCAATGACATGTTCCTATAGAAGACAGACTTCTTCATGAACCAATGATCGAATGCCCACTTGCATTGCTGTACAATGTATAATACACATACACCAAAAAATGTTGAGTTAGAAACGTTATACGCCCACGGGTCGTTATGATTCACAAAATAAAATAATAGTAATTTGACATGGCGATATAAAATGTATTTGTTTCATTTTATAATTAGTTCTTAATAAGACATTGTGTTTTCAATGGAAGCTCGGCCTGGAGCATGACATTGGTATACTATTGCCAATAGGCGGCGCCAATCGACGAAGTAAAATGTGACAGTATTCTGAAGATGTTTTTTCTTGTGAAACGAACAACCCATGCAAGGTCCCGTGTCGTATTTATGCTAATTAAGTGGTAATTACCGGCATTGTTTTCAACCAAACTCTCGAGTTTTGCACCAGTCAAAACGCACTACCTGTTTAGGGACATCCCCAGCCATTGTCATCTAAGTAATGCACGTCTACTTCTGGTATTAGGCACAGGTTATGTGCGTAACATTTCAAAATGTTGATGAGTTGTCCTTCCTGGACGTGTGACGACTACATTTTGTAATAAATTACGTTTGATGGATGTCATCGGCTCGATCAAAAATCGGATAGTCAATGATGCAACATGTTGTCCCATAATGTATCAGTCGTGCACTTGTTTACATCTTGTCGAGGATGCAAAGACACGTTATATCTGTCGAATATAGGGTTTTTTAAGGACAGATTCATCTTAACATTATGTGGGCCGATTGTGTTCATACTTCAGCACCTAGCGCCATACAGTTGAATAGCTTTCTTGAGTTCTCCCCAGTGGCGTAGCCAGAGGGGGGGGGGCGAATCCTGGAAAATCTTAATCCTGGAAATTTATGGTGGTGGGGAACGGAGGACCAATAATTGGCTGCTTGATTGATAGAGTCACAAAGTACAGCGATCATAAGTCCTGTGTTATATATATATATATATATATATATATATATATATATATATATATATATATAATTATGTATATTATATAATATTATATATATATATATTATATAATAATTATATATATATATATATATATATATATATATATATACCCCTGGGGTATATGTGTGACATTTGACGAATAGTTTATATACATTATATATATATATATATATATATATATATATATATATATATATATATATATATATATATATATATAATATTTATAATATATAAGTAAATGGAGTAAATCGGCCCCTGCGTTATTAAATAGAAACCCAATTTCTTACATGATAATTAATGTACACATATATAATTATGTATATATATATATATATATATATATATATATATATATATATATATATATAATTATATATGTATATGATTAATTATCGTGTAAGAAATTGGGTTTCTATTTAATAACGCAGGGGGCCGATTTACTCCACAGTAGTGGGCAGTTTTACACACACTGTTGGATACAACGACCCCTGGTGACAACAATTTAGTGTTTGTGATAACTTGTTTTGTTTCTTCAAGAATGTCACATCCACAATGATAAAGTCTAACGGAGAACATTATTTGTTTTATTATAAGTGCATTGTTTCCCCTTTTACAGGAGCGAATGCTGTAAAAGCGCAAACGGTCGTTAATATTTTCGAAATATGTCTGCAAGTCACCAAATTTAAATGAACATAAAATACCATACCATAATAATAATAATAATAATAATAATAATAATAATAATAATAATAATAATAATAATAATAATAATAATAATAAAATTTATTCTCTCTGGCAGCCATAGCGTCTGAAAAGTACAATAAAACATTATGACAACATTTAAACAATTCATTAATGTATATTAGTAAACCTATATATGAAAGCATAACTATAAAATTATATGAAATTGTTACTAATTTGAAATATCTAGTAAAATTATAAACGATAAAAATATGATAATAAAACTGTAAATGGTCTATAATATGAATATAAACATATTAACAGATTAAAGTGTCGGAAGAAAGAAATTCTAAGACATTTAGTGAAACATAATATTTAGTAAAATAGATTATTAAAATGTAAGTGTAATATATAAGCTAAGTAAGTAAAATTACAACTAAAATAGATGAGCTAAAACGATTCACAGTCCATGGCAAGTAATACTCGTTTATAATGATTAGAAAAGTCCAGTTACTGCCAGTTGTAAAGTCCGTACGGCACAAAAGAGTTCTACAGCGAGGAACACCGTAAGCGCGAGCGTTACGGATTGCGTAATTGCAGTTTGTGATTGGGTTGCTGCATGCTCGCGAACGGAGATAGGCAGAGCACTTCTCTCCGGTCTGCCAGCGTTGGTAGTCTTGCAGTGGCGATGGCGTTGTCGCGCTTACATTTTCCGGTCGTTAAAAACGTTCCGATTGACGCTTCTGCGCATGCGCAATAAATGTAAAATCATCAATATCCAGCGAAACAACAAAGCATTTTCGGTATAAATGACACGATCTGTTCGTCAACTTTCCTGTGATGATTACTATGAAGAGTTTCTTAAAATGTCGTTAAATGCAATAAAATATTACGGTGTTTTTTTTATAAATCACTGTCACGGATTATGGCGCACAACTGTCACGTGATTTACGCTTGCTATCAAAATATGCCTCAAAATGTGTTTGCCTCGTGTTAACTTGCGACAAATAACTTTGCTGAGAGGTTATATACATCATAACGACCAACCCGTTGTATTTATACCATAAATGCTTTGTCTTTTCGCTGCACATTGATGATTTTACATATATCGCGCATGCGCAGAAACGCCAAGCGGAACCTTTATAGCGCCGGAAAAATTTACACTACAGCGTTGTTATAACTCGTTTCACGAACTATAATACATTAGATAACATAATAGCAGCAGAAGGAGCGGATGATTGTTTCATATATCTTACCGAGATGAAGGGGTTCTACTCCAGCACGCGTAAGCACAATAATAAAATACAGGCGTCGTGAAGCTCTTGCAGCAATTTCATCAATATGGAGTTGCCTCGTTAGATCGTGTGAAATGGCGATACTTAGTAGGCGAGTGCAGTTTACTTGTTCGATTTGTCTGTCGTTTATCAATATCGGCGGTATGTCTGGTGTTTTGTTCTTGAAGCATACGTGCATTTCCTTTATCTTGTCGTAGTTAAGTGCCATTTTGTTGGTGGTGGTCCATTACGCCACTTCGTCTGCTGCTGTTTGAAGCGAGCTGTCGGCGCACGAATGTGAACATGCTTCCCATATTGTGCAGTCGTTTGTACGTATTTCACGTGATCACAGGTTGTGCGTAGGTCATTGATATGATGTACAAAACCAATGGGGCTGAATAGTGTCCCTTGGGGCACGCCTGCGTTGATGGTAGTTCGACTTTATACTGCCGACCTTCACTCGCTGTTTGCGTAGGCATAGGAACGATGTTAGCCATTTGGTCATAACATTTGCCAGACCATGTGACGCACATTTATTCAGCAGAATATGGTAGTCTAGGCCTACTCTGTCAAACGCTTTGCTGAAGTCAACGAGTAGTATGCGTACCATGGTATCGGTAGAATCGAGCGCAGATTTCCAACTTGGCGATTAAAATATGTATTACCATTAGACATATAAATGTTATTATATAACAACTTAATATTATCACATATAAAATAAGCGAATAATAAGCTTAAATATATGTAATCCACATACAGAACCACTTTTCAAAAATCTTAAACTTCTGAAAATAGAAGATATGTTAAAGTTACAAAAATTAAAATTGTATTTAAAATATATTCATAAACACTTACCTTCTTATTTACTAAACTGGCAAATTATACCAAGTATTAATATACACAATTATAATATTCGTGTAAAAGATAATATACATACTTTTAGAGCTAAGCATGAATTTGCAATGAAATGTCTTAGACACAGCCTCCCACATTCTATAAATGAGACTCCTGATGCAATTAAAAACAAAATATACACTCACAGCTTGCATGGCTTTATAATTTATATAAAAACATGTTTGATAAACAACTATAATGATATATGTACTCTATCAAATTGTTACATATGTCAACTAAATTAATAAATACAATATATGTTAATGTTCATTAGCCCATCTCCACACCACATCACACTTTCTTACTTAAAGCTAACACTTCCAAATAAACATATGAGATAGACATCTTGTATACTAAGGACCATACTACTTTATACCATGAAATTATGGTGGCTCCTACGACAGCGACATTATTGTCTTAATAGGAGCTACCGACCCCAGTTTGTAAATGTTATATGACTGTGGGTTTTTACTTATATTTTGGTACAACAAGAATTACTATAAGTGCACACATTTGTATGTATTGTAGGCCTACCGTATAGACTTATATTAGTATGTGAACACGATATAATATATGTGTATACTTGTATAAATGTACTAACGAAATTGATGTACTTTCAACCAATTGTATACCTACATGTGGTCAATAAATATTATGGTTATGGTTATGGCCATGGTTAACTGTGCACTAGTTCGATAAGTGCATGCACAGTGGACGTTCCCTTGACTGACCCAAATTGTTGGGGGTCAACTTGGTCGCCGACGATGGCCGTTATCCAGACGCAAATGAATTGCTCCAAGCACTTAGACAATACCGGCGTGAGTGATATTGGCCGCAGGTCTTTGTGAATGAGCTTCGGTGGTTGCATTTTGGGTAGTGGTCTTATGCCGGCGCATTGTTGAAGATTGCGCACACGGTAGGAGCAAGTGTATGGTGACGTAGTCAAATAAGATCCAGTTTGGTATTTCGTCCGGGCCGGCAGCTTTGTTTGTTTTAATCGGTAATAAAGAATTAGCTACTTCTGCCACACTGATGATGTAGGAATCTGGGACGGAGGTATCTGCTCCTAGCGGGAGGAAGGTATCGTCCGGTGACAGTGGGGTAAAGTCAGCCGTAATGGATTGCAAGAAATCACACACGTTATCAGCAAGAACGTCTAATTTTCCCGCGCAATCCTGTAGATTGTCGCAATTTACTTTGACCACAGCAATATCTTTGATGTTGTTCCTCCATCGTTTAGGGTGATCTTTCTCAAGAGCTTGGATTTTTCGCTCGTAGTATCTCCGTTGCCGCGATTTTCGTTCACGGTTGACTTTGTTTCTATATTGATTATACAATGTACGATCTCCAACCATAAACACTCTTTGACGCCGACGAATTAAATGGCGAAAGTTATCATCTACCCAAGGTCTGTCATTTGAACAGCGTCTGATTTGGCGCTCAGGAAGATGCACGTCAAGTACTGTTTTTATAGTAGAATTTAAGAAATGCAATTGCTCTTCGCAGCTTGGGAGACGGAATAGTGTTTCCAATGAGGTGTTTTGGAGCGCTGTAAGCGCTTACATGTTTCCGGCGTTATAAACGTTCCGACTGACGTTTCTGCGCTAGCGCGATAAATGTAAAATCATCAATGTGCAGCAAACCGACAAAGCATTTTTGGTGTAAATACTACGGGTTGTTCGTTGGGATGTATATAACCTCTCAGCAAAGTTATCTGTCGCAAATTAACGCGAGGCAAACAAGTTTTGAGGCATTTTTGACAGCAAGCGTAAATCCCGTGACTTATAGTGCGCCATAATCCGTGACAGTGATTTAAACAAACGTAATATGTTATTATACTGAACAACATTTTAAGCGACTCTTCATAGTAATCATCACAGGAGAGTTAACGAACAGCCCGTGGCATTTATACCAAAAATGCTTTGTCGGTTCGCTGCACATTGATGATTTTACATTTATCGCGTCTGCGCAGAAACGTTAATCAGAAAGTTTATAACGACGGAAAAATGTAAGCGCGACAGCCCTACCGCAAAGCGGGCCCGATCACGTGGTTTGTGGCTGCTGGATGGTATGTTGGAAACCACCGGTGCTGAATAGTTCGATGATGTGGATGGGATGCAGACAACCACCTTTGTGACCAGAGAGGCCGATTTGTGCACTAATGACAGGGCGTTTGAAGAAGTTAGGTACGTTAATGTAGATGTTATCCAATATTGCATTGCCTCTTGTTGGTAGGTCAACAATTTGTTTTAGATTATGATTTCGTTTCAGATGTGAA
>JAODUO010000560.1:247500-252500 GCA_025642075.2 Ridgeia piscesae
CGGTGATGTACTGAGCAATAACGACTAGTACTACTTAATCATTTACTCAATTATATATTAGTAAACCATGGTTTATATCATTATTGTCAAGTAATAAACTACTTATATACATCCTAAATTATATATATATATATATATATATATATATATATATATATATATTACAATTTACCCCTAAAACATGTATGTTACAATTTACCCCGTATGCTGGTGCAACTTTCCCCATATCGGAGTAAACTGTAACACTTTAGGACACCTCGTATAATTTATTATTCCACAACTGTATAATATGCTTGACAATTAATTATGACCTAATTATCTGCGGGAGATATGTGGGGATCCATTGGCATGAAAAAAAATTCGATCAGTTAAGAAACCCCCCCGCCATCTTTAAATATGTTGTTTTTATTACAACTGGCCCCGGTCTCCCCTATCAACCAGTACTGCATCATAACAGTGTTGTATAGTACATACATTCACGTATGCATGCTGTTTTTCCGTTCTGCTGCCATCAACGTCTTCATAAGTGACTTGTTGCGTGGACTGGATTGTAGTTTCACCTGACGTATGAATGGCTGCGTATGTTCCTTTGGGAAGACACAAAAACACATTAAAATTACATTGCTGCTATGCGGAATAAACCATCTGATATACTATTCTATGTGAAAATTTGCTCTGCCAGTTACAGACCGTTAAGCTGTTTACCACTACTGGATTACTCAATCGCATGACGACCAAGACGCAATAGGGCCTGTAAGTGGGTCACGATACATGGCGTGACTCCGCGCGACGGCTTATTGGGGACTAAGCGAGACTATTTGGGGACTGGACACAAGAATAATATTCTAACGATGGATGACAGTTGTAGTTTCTGACTGATGAATACTAGGAAAATCAGTTCATAAATATCTTGTGTTATACGTTTCTTATCTTAAATGTCCGATTTAATATTGAATTTATCACACTATCATAGACACATAGCGATTTACGTAGTGCAGATAATAAACACGATATTAGCCTTAGGCCGTATGTGTCTTTTACGGGATTTACGTTTTACATTGCTGTACGTTGTGGTTTCGATAAGCACTTATATCTGACAAGTTGTCTAAATGCACATAATCATAACACATATACGTTTGGCCCAAACAGATTGTACTGCGCGAAAACTGGCACTCTTCATTATTAGTCAAGATCGCCAAACACAAGTACTTGCCGCTATTGCCTTGGCAACCACCATACTAATCGATTAAAATTCATGATTTCCATAATCATTGTCACCGGCAAAGTGTTCCACTGCTTCTGCTTGTAATAATCCTTCGGACAATATAACTGAGATACGCTATTTCGGAACAGTTCGATTATTACGACCAAAAAACAAAACAAAGTCCTATATGTTAACATGGAGTATATGGACATCCTGCCCCCAGCCTCGTTTTCGCGCGCGAGTCTTGCACGCCCTATATTCTACCATGGCTCTCTACAAATTGGCTGGCACTGTGCTAGGACTGCCGTCAGTAGGCCACTGTGGAAGGTTCTGACTGTGAATGACACTACTAGAGTGCGGCCAATCAGGAGGAGTCGGCGAGGTGGGACAATGGCAGTGCTACAGCAGACAGTGCGGCTGACCCCAGAGGTGATGTAAACAGAGAGCGACAGATTGGCATAACATTGGGCAACCGACAATGTGATGCAGCAGCAATTACGACAGCAACAATGAACGATAGTGTTTAACACCCGTGCTGCAGGCACACGTCGACACGCTATCATCGATATGGAGCACGACGATGATGTGTATAACTTGCGCGATGCCAGGACAGGCATACATCGAACTAGCGTTAATCTGGACACTTTGATCCGGGTTGAGAGTGGTGCTAAATGTAAAGTGGTGTCATCTGGGGAACTCGATTCACTTGAGTATGCTAATTATGAGTTACTATGTCAAAAAAGGAACGTTGATGTGCATGTGATATACCGACCACCATATTCGGAGAAACTTCGTGTTACAACGGCTACTTTCTTTGACGAATTTCAAACATATTTATCACAGGCTGTTCAGACCACTCATTCACTTATGATTGCTGGGGATTTCAATATCCACATGGATACTGACACAGATGCTGATGAAATTAGAATGTGTGATGTACTTCGCATGTATGACCTAACACAGCATGTCACCGTGCCAGCGCAAGTATCCGGCACACACTAGATTTAATTATCACTAGGCGTAATAGTGAACTTTTGCGTAGTTGCCCCACGGTGGACTATATTGTGTCAGACCATATGTCTGTGCTGTATATGGTAAACTTACCCAGACCTCCTTTACAGACATGAAGTGTATCATACATAAAACTGAAACAAATCGATAACAGTGCTTTTAGTAATGACCCGAAGGATATAACAAATGCGTTGTTCAATGTCAAGGACATCAACCAGCTAGTTGGTGAGTACAATAACGAACTGAGACAACTGCTTGATAGGCACGCCCTTATGAAATATAAAACTACTGTTGTTAGGCCATTGGTGCCATGGTTCGATGATGAACTGAAGTCACTTAAGTCGCAGAGACGGAAAGCCGAATTAGTCTGGAGGCGGAATAGAAATCACGAAACTCTGTTGTCATTCAACAGTGCTAAGGAGAGATTTGTCAAAGCACTTAATAATAAACGTGCAGCTCATCTCTCTCAGTTAGTCTCTGACGCCAAGGGGGATTCGAAGAAGTTATTTGCCCTTGTAAATATCCTGTGTGGTAAGAAGCAAAGTACTCCACCATCTGACCATAATTCGGTGGAAACCTTGTAAATTAATTTGGCACTTTTGTAAAGATAAAATAGATGTTATTCGGTGTTACTGAACCACCCTATGTACCAATCAGAGAAGGTGACAACTTAGATCCATTTGCTGTGGTCTCTCAAGATAATGTGCGCAAGTTGGTCATGAAATCAAAAACAACCAGCTGTGCTCTTGACCCCATGCCAACCAAATTGGTTAAACAATACATTGCTGAATTACTCCTTACGTACATAATCAACCTCTCTATAACCACTGGGGAATTCCCACAGGAATGTAAGACCGCATTTGTAGTGCAATTGCTTAAATAGGCAGGATTGGACACCATTAAAAAAACTATCGTCCGGTATCGAATCTCCAATTTGTCTCTAAGCTAACCGAGCGAGCAGTTGTTAACCAACTTTGTCTTCATTCGGATTGTCGATTTCTTTGCCACCATGTCAGTCTGCATACAGAGTTGGACACTACAGAACCCGCTCTGGTTAAGGTCCAGTCTGACATTCTCTAAACATGGACCAACATAAGGTTTCACAACTCGTTTTAATTGATTTGTCATCGGCCTTTGATACAGTGGACCATGACATTTTGTTAAATATTATGAATTGCACTTATAGAGTATGGGGCACAGCTCTTATCACCAATGAAGATCGCAGCGAATTTGTATCAATGGCATTATGTCACAGTAGCTTAAACTTGATCATGGTGTGCCGCAAAGCTCATGCCTAGGTCCCGTTGAATTCTCAGAGTACTCTAGTTCTGTTTTATCTATCATTGGTCATCACGGGAAGTTAGGACATGCCTATGCTGATGATCACCAGGTCTACTGTGGTTTCCACCCCGATTCTATGGACAGTAATCATGAGTCCATGGACCGGTGCATCAGTGACATTAGTACCTGGATGCAAAGCATGAAACTAAAACTTAATCATTCCAAGACCGAGTACATATTAATTGGTACTCCACAGCATCTAGCAAAATGCACCAACATGGTGGGCAACAAGGTACATGCATTGAACTGTGCGCGAAACTTGGGCGCTTATTTTGATACACACATGACTGTGAAACAACATGTCAAGTCCAAATGTCGGGCTGCCTATGCACAACTGTATAACATCGGGAAAGTGAGAAAATATCTTGATCATCAGACTGCAGAGAAACTGATACATGCTCTGGTCCACAGTCATATTGATTACTGTAATGCTCTCCTGATCGGCTTACCCAAACACCTTATACAGAAATTGCAAATGGTTCTAAACACCGCGGCCAGAGTGTTGTGTAGAATCGGCAAGTATGACCATATCACTCAAACACTGAAGTTAATTCTCTGGTTGCCAGTGGAATTTCGCATTAAATACAATATATGTCTACTGATGTTTAATTTTTTTACATGGCCATGGTCCAGAGTATGTATCTGAAATGCTGGTTCCTAGAATAATCCATTATGGATTAAGATCACAGGATGATCTAACACTTGTTGCGCCCTGAACAACTCTGGGAGATCGGGAATTAGAGTGGCTGCGCCAAAGTTATGGAACTCATTACCCAAAGATGTGCGCAGCTGCAACGACGCTGGCGTTTTTAAGAGTATATTAAAGATTCACTATTTTGGTGTAGCCTACAACTAACTTATGGTTGGACATTTTATTTGTTTCACAATTGTTAGATAACTACTTAGTCTACGTCGGATGTTTGTACTAAAAAAATTATATTTGTTTATTATTTTAATATTATTATTTTATTATTATTTATTTATAATAATTAAACAATGTATTTATATATTTATTTAGCTAATTTATTTTACGATTTTATATTATATCAATATATGTATACTATGTTGAATGTTTATATTGACTCGTATATTTTGCAGCACCATAAAATATTACTGTATAAATATGGTGCTATATAAAATAATAAACATTTACATGTATATTACTGCACTTAAGGCAAGTAATCTTAGTCATAATCAGTTGACTAACCTTGCTGCGGCGAAACATCTCTAGTGTGATCATCCGTGAGAAGTTCATAGGTAGTGTTGCCTTCGTTGAATTCATTAATAGTTACAGCTTGGTGGTGTCCATGTGTCTGGGTGTACTCCATTCTGGAGTCTCTAGAAAAAGTCGGCTAAAGCATTTTTGTACATGGAAACAATCAAATCGTAATGTCTAGTAACACGCTGGTACTAATTCTAGTTACGGGCGTCAATCGGTGGGGGA
>JAODUO010000560.1:257500-285735 GCA_025642075.2 Ridgeia piscesae
TGACGACGAAGATTAATGTGACACGAAGATTAAACTAAAATTGTTTCAAATAATAAAGCTGATTTTGAGTATACTTTTGGTGATAACAGTGATGGTAGTGATGATATTGATTATGAGTACACCGTGAATTCACAGAATATGCATCTCATCAATTATCATACAATGGGCTGAGTTCATTACACAATTGATATATTGATTTATTGCAAAACGGGCGTGCTCTATTAGACAAAATGTCTTTACAACTGACATTTTACACAAAAAATGGACCGCAATTATAATGCATTTTAACACACAACGGAGTCGAAATATTTGAAGTTAAATCTAATAAGTTTATGGTGAGATAAAGCTAACAACAGAGAAATAACCTAAGAAGTCGGAATGGCGTTAGATGCAACACATTGGTATACCGTTTTTAGTTGGCTGTCTTCGTCGACGCATATATACAATGCCGACTATGAGGCCGCCAATAAACCCAACAACCATCATGGCAACGCCAGCACCAACAGCAACGAGAATCATGCGTGAGTTGTTGGCTTGAGTACCTACAAACATAGTACTTATTCCAAATAACAACAGAATAATCCAATACAAGTTATAAAACTTTGACCAGCTTTGGTCAAATATTAAACGGGACATTGTGTTCAAATCCTGGGCCCTGATATAGCGAGGCACAGTTCTGTGAGTCAATAAGAGAGCTGAAAAGGCTGGGAGTCAATAATTATCATTGGCTCATCCTCAGTATTAAAACGCTTGAGGGAGAAAAATACTATCTCAATTTGTAAGCCAGTCAGCATTATCACGAACTGCTTCTCCCCGCCAGAGATTTCCCATGTCCACCATATCTGCTTTGCGAGTGCATACAAAGGCTGATCGGTGATGATGAGCATCACTGAACATGGCCATAATTCGAGACGTACACAGCTCTCTTGAAGGTTTCCACGGCGTGAAGAATCAGAAACACAGAACAACCGTCATCGAATAAAAGCGGCAACAACATGGACTTTTAATCTTCATATTACAATTACTCCGATGATATATAGCCCAATATACCAACTTCCAACTTCTTCCAAAGGTATGGAGTTAAAATTAGTTCTTGCTCCAATTCATGTAATACAGCCTCCTTCGTGTTGGCGTAGTTTGTATTGTGGTGGAACATTGTTGGACGTTTTTATATGACGACGGTAATTAGGCAATTGTTGAAAAACAAATGATAGTGCTGAATACATCTTTCGCAGTCTAGCTGTGGGGCAGGCTTGTGTCATGGCTTCAGGAACGTAGCACTTGTTTTCAGGATCAAATAGTAAACTAGTGAATTTCCAACAAACTAGTGAATTTCCAATCCGTGGACGTCTTTTGATGATTAATGGTATGTTTATTCTCTCTGGCTGTATAGAGATGATAATTTTCTAATCCAGGCATGACTGACAAATATAGTTCCTATCATGACAGCTAGACAGCATTATTCCCTAACGTATGAGATGCTGGGACTAATCATCGCATCAGCAATACTACGCTTCCGACTTTTTATCTTCTATTCATTCTTATACACAAATCGTGCAGCTAAGGAAGAGAGTCTTCCTCTAACAAGAGATTCATCAATTCAATATATTCTTCGGACACATTAAATAACAATGATTTGGAGAAAGGCTCACGAAGGTCATCTATCCCTCTCGTCTCCAGCTGAATGTGGTTGGAATTACGATGCAGCTGCTTCTCATGTTGCTCTTCCCTGGAGTATTTATTTTATTTCAATTTAATTGTGTTACTATTTTAACTCAATTGGAATAATCATTTTAAAGTGCCCTAGAATAATTATTTGGATGGGGCGCTATGGAAGAAATAAATATAAATTATTACTATTGCTATTATTATTATTATTATGAATCCACTTGCTCCTGAAACAATCATAAAGTTACTCATATCGTGAATCCACTTGCTCCTGAAACAATCAGTTAGTCAAGTGTGTATGTAAACGTGGGTGCAAGGGAAACGCAGTTGCATTATTAAAGTCTATGAAGTGGGATATGTTGCTGCAGCAACACAGCTTCCACCAACAAACCAACTGGCTGCACCGGTGACGATGATGTTTGAGGTTGGAGAGTCACCGGACACTTTAAGTACGAATTAATTAACCGTTCAGATGGAACTTGTTACGTTTCTATGTGTTATATACATGTTCCCAGTAAGGTACCTATCCACGTGAAACAATCAGCGTAGTGCGCGCATAGTATCGAAAATTGCCTCTCAAAGTATACTATTCGTACTAGAATGCATAACTTTTTACTTTAACTTAACTTTTTACATAATTGTGACTTCTAAACGGCCACTTTGAAATACGAACTGCGGTCATAGTCTTCTTAATAACCAATTTGGTGATTTTTCTTATATGTCATATACTCAGTGTACAGCCAGCTAGCTACCCATGAACACCATCATGTCATCATCTCAAAGCGAATTATCCCTGGAAAAGTGTCCATGTTTAATCTAATAATTTAAGAAACATTCATAACGAAAATATTGTCAAAGGTTATCTAAGCACTATGCATCTGATATATAAATAAAATACTTGATTTAAGATGTTGTCAGCATACCTATATCGTATCATCACTATATTACGGTTCTTGGTGGCATAGTTCATAAGATATAGGGACATTAGTGTTGACGCCGCTATTTCTGAAATGGCATACTATTAAGTAAATGTTGGACAAGGCCAAAAATAACATATTTCAAATCGTTACCTCGGAATTTTGACAAAAACGTTACAGCTTAGACGTATTCTTAAAAGGTTTGGAAAAATTCGTGTTTTCGGCAGCCAGTTTTTTTTTTTTTTAATGACAGATATGAATGTCGACGAAGATGATTCATAGATCTATCTGTCAGCGGCGGCGTGGTAGCAGCTAATAATTGTTGTTAATAGAGTGCACAGTGTATCCACTGTTGCGTAATCGTATACATTAAATCACAGACAGTTAACGCAGAGTGGGCGATGATTCATACTGCTCAACTAATATGCTGAGTAAGATGAAAATGTCATTCTTTGTTTTCAAAGTGATCTCACCTGCCTGATCCTGATTTCATGATGAGAAACTTTAATTTTGTCAGAGCCCATTTGGGTAAGGTACAACAACTCGTATACTTTCTAAACAAAACTGAGACTTCACAGCAATTAAGTGCTTGATTGTCTAAAATAAAAGTGTAATTTAATCTGTGCATGTTTGTAATTTTGATGGCAACTTTATTATATGTGTTCATATATATATATATATATATATATATATATATATATATATATATATATATATATATATATACACACACACACACACACACACACACACACACACACACACACACACACACACACACACACACACACACACACACACACACACACACACACACACACACACACACACACACACACACACACACACACACACACACACACACACACACACACACACACACACACACACACACACACACACACACACACACACACACACACACACACACACACACACACACACACACACACACACACACACACACACACACACACACATTACAATATATTATACAATCCAATTCACAGCAATGCAAATATCCAGTATACGTAGATAAACAAATGTGACAAAACATTATCAAACATACTACGATATTACTACTTCTGTGTAACGAACAAAATTACCAAGCACACCTACCTATTTCAACATTTGCGTTACGTGGCTTTGTTTGTTGGAATGAAACAGCGAATCCACCTTCATAAACCTTCAACCACACGTTGTACTTGGCCGTTACATCAAACTTTCTCTTTATTGTCACTTCTCGTTTCTCAGCCGCCACTCTGCCCTCTGGTGGATAATGTGTTTCTTCTCCACCATCCGGCTGATAGTAGATTACGACTGACACAGATGGAGATGTAGATCTCTTACGTCGCATGCACGGTTCATTGTATAACCATGTGACAGTCATGTGATCTTCTGTCAGCTCAATCTTCTCAATGACAACTTGTGGGGATGCTGTTAAAAGATAGAAGGTTAACAGTTGTGTGATTAACTGAATGGATTGCATAAAACATACACAGTAGTCTTTAAACAATAAACTCAATTTGAAAACAGTATGATCCCAATATAACATGAGGCTTTATTATTAAAATGATGGATTTGTCAAACCTGATTTTGTTAAGTGGTGGAGTCACTTAGCTTCTTCACGAGCTTTCAAACTAACCCTCCCAGTAGTCCTGCTATATCAAATATGGAATGTCACCTAACCCCTTACAAAAGTGACGGGCGGAGAAGAATTGCATTCTAAATATGCTGTATACATTGTCACATGTGGCACTGGCCCAACGAAGCTGACTGCATCATTAAACTCCAAAAATCACCATTGTAATTATCATAATCAGAAGTGTTTATTAGACCCATGTATGTACAAATAGGCCAACTTATATTTCAGAACATATATATATATATATATATATATATATATATATATATATATATATATATATATATATATATATATATATATATATATATATACTGTAGCGGGTGCAGTTTCGTCAGGTTCCGGATCAACACCAGGAGTGCGGTGCAAATTAATCAGTAATGTTTTGACATTTTCTTGGAAGAAACGCGAGAATGTATCACAACCAGCTTCTCTGTGGTAATCTGTGTAGTGCAGTCGTCGCGAGGTTTGATACATAGTTGGCGGTATATTTCAAGCTGTGTTCTTCTCCATATTTTCTCACATGATCATCTCTTGCTTCGTCGACCTCAGCGTCGTATCACGGATATGGCGAATTGTTCTTTATGCACACGTTGCGCCAAGGAGAGTGCTTCTCAAGGCAGTCAAAAATACAAATGTTGTAGGTCGATGTTATATCATCTATGTGTTGACCATCAGCAAAGGTACACATAGGTACTAGAATACGCAGATTTTGTGTAATCACAAGGATGCCGCAGCATCCATGATACGAAAGTTGCGCTTCGCAATTATGTATTGTTGCAATAGGTTGAACGAATCAAGCATATTATGAAGCAGTTCTGATTTCATGGCATCATCAAAATGAACACTGAAGTCACCATGCAGCTATGACTATTGGTGTAATGAAAACATTCTTCAGCATAGAATTCAGAGGAAGTTCCAGATATATCGAGCGTTTAGTAATGTCACTTTGACGAATGGCGTATACTATAGCACAAATGAGGAAGTTCTTACAGTTGTCAAATTCGCCTTGAGACTGCGTTGTCGACGAACACTTCCTGAAGCATCATCAAAACGTCTGGTTATGCGGCCATTTCATTGGATGTTTTCAGATATTTTGAATACATCTAAAATTTAGGTGCTTTAGAGTACAATCATAATAAATAGGCATGTGTTCTAGGGTGCCTGTATACAATAAAATGAAGTATGACAAATATATATATATATATATATATATATATATATATATATATATATATATATATATATATATATATATAGTAAAGCACCGTGTGATTATGGCGCTATATAAATATTGTATATTATTAATATTATTATTATTATACGAAAAGCTGCAGGATGTTCAGGCCTACAGATAGACCTTATCAAACACATAGGGGAGAGTGGAGTGGACATGATGCATGAAATATTGAAGAGAGTTTGGGAAGAGGAACAGATGCCAGAAGAGTGGAAGAAAAGTGAGATTATCCCCATATACAAGCAAAAGGGGGACCCACTAGAATGTGGGAACTTTAGAGTCATTAAGCTGTTGGAACATGGGCTGTTTGCGAAGCTCCTAGAGCGCAGACTCAGAAAACTGGTCACAATCAACAGCATGCAATTTGGATTTAGTCCAGGGAAAGGTACAACAGATGCAATATTTACCATACAACAACTGTAAGAAAACACTTAGAAGTGCACAAGGATTTATTCCTTACTTTCGTAGATTTGGAAAAAGCGTATGACAGGGTGCACAGGGGTCTGATGTATTGGTGTCTGCGAAGGAGAGGGGTGCCAGAGAAGCTAGTGAGGCCAGTATAAGCAATATACCATGGAGAATCAACAGTAGTGAGAACCATGCATGGCAGAACTGATGAGTTTCCCATCAAAGTTGGCCTACACCAGGGATCAGGGATAAGCCCATTCCTGTTTATCGTAGAACTAGATGTCATCAGCGAAGAGTTCAGACGTGGGTTGCCACGTGAGCTGCTGTTTGCTGACGATCTGACAGTAGTAATAGATACAGAGGAGGAGATGCAGAGGAGATGGCTTGATTGGCAGATTGGGATGCAGAGCTAGGGACTAAAAGTCGACATCGGGAAAACGGAAGTGATGGTCAGCAGCAGGAGAGGAACAAAAGCAAACATCAGAAACAGCCAAGGCACGAGCCTCAGACATGTGAATAAATTCAAATATTTAGGTGTCACCATCAGTGAAAAAGGAGGATCAGAGGAAGCAGTAAGAGAAAGAGTCCGTGCAGCGTGGGGCAAATGGAGAGACCTATCCGGAGTTATCAGTGACAAGAAAATACCAAGGAAATTAAAGATCAAGCTCTACATGACTGTCATTAGACCAGTACTTCTGCATGGAGCAGATTGTTGGACAGATAGAAAGAAGGAGGAACAGATTCTCGAGAAAACAGAGAATAGGATGTTGCGACGAATTAAAGGAGTAACACTGAAAGACAAAGTAAAGAGTGTGGACATAAGAAAGGAGCTAGGAGTGACTAGTATACAAGAGAAAGTCAGAGAAAGGAGACTACACTGGTATGGACACATGCAGAGAATGGAAGAAAACAACGAAGTGAGAGCATTTGTTGATATGATAATGCCAGGAAAAAGACCAAGGGGAGACCAAGAAGGAGATGGATGGATTGCATCCGAAGGGATATGCAGACACTGCGGATCACCCCAGAGGATGCCCAGGACAGAACATTCTGGAAATCAAGAATTCGGGCCGCTAACCCCACCTAATGGGAAAAGGCAAAGAAGAAGAAGAAGAAGAAGAAGAGGAATTATTATTATTATTTAAATTAATTAAATTATTAAAAATAGTAATTTTAATATAATATAATTCATTCTTTCACTGCATTTGATGGCTTTTCATTACGATTAACATATTGATATACATGTTATGTACTTTCTCAGTTCTCAGCTGATTTTCATCAAGAGTTTATTGAATTTCTTTAATATAAATGTTATCCTGTTGACCAATCTGTGTACACAAGCTGACGGCACAAACCTGTCAAACACAATATTTAAAATAATTTCTATGTATTAACTATAGTATTTATAACCTAATCAATTTGTAATATGTCAATAACCTTTCTTGTTATTTCTTATCCATTACCTCTTTGTTAAACTAGATTATTTAACCTGAATGGCATTGTGCTAATGCCATGATATGGTTTTGTCCGATGGGTTTAAATACAGTGTGTTCAGGAGCCTCGTGTACACACAGAAATATTAATCTACAAAATCTAACATATTTGATAAAATATCCCTAAAAAAGTAAAGGTAAGTTCTTATATAGCGCAGTATCCAATCCTCAGGATTGCTCAAAGCGCTTTACACATTACTTCCCTGGCAGACCTGTTCAATCAAACACCATCTCAACTTCTCTGGGAAGCATCCAGCCATATGCTACAATTAATGCGCGACGGGTACTCATAACATATCCACCACTTGTCTATAGCCAGGTACTCATTTATACAGCTGACTGGACTGGAGCAATGTAGAGTGAAAAAACTTGCCCAAGGTTTTAACACTGCAGCACAGGATTCGAACCCGGGTCCTCTTAGTCGAGAGTCCGACGCCCTACCCCTGAGCCACGGCGCTCACATCCCTACCTAAGGTGCTGCCCGTCTGTGTGACAGTGTAACTTCTGTTTGGTCCTTGGGCCGGCGGTCGACTGTTCTCAGCATAGAGAGAGAAGACATACTCAGTCTGAGGCCTTAGACCTGTCACAGTCGCCTGATACCTGGTCACTCCATCTCTTTTGTGGCTGAATATGTTTCTCCAAGTTATCAGAGTCACCTCAGTAGACGCCCTGTACTGTAGAGTGAACGTCTGTGGAGGGTGACCACCGTAGAATCCAGGGCGCCACTGAAGGGTGAGGGCAACTGACGTGTGGTTACTCAGGATTGTGAAACGAAGTGGTTCTATTGCTGGACCTAAGGTTGGAAATAGAAAATGACATTAGTAAAAATTATATATTATTAACACAACATTTTACAAAACAATTGAAATGTCAAATTAGTTATTTCAGTATGTATCCCCTATTCAGCAAACATTACACAATGCTGGAATTTTTTTTTTGAAGGGTCAATTATAATTTCATAATAAGCTATTCAATTATATACCTTTATTTCATACAACTGCATCTATACATAAGTGACTAGACTATAATGACTGGAAACCGTCAGCATACATTTATCCAGTAATTATACAATTGTACTGAGTATAATTTACTCATCATCATCATCATCATCATCATGCTGTCGGTCGCGATGCGACAAAGACTGCTTCTATCACTTGCCTATTGCTCTCCATTTATCTCTCTGCTGTGAGAGTGATGTCCATGAGTCGGTCTTTATGTTTCTCAGCTTCAGGGTTCTCTTGATGGTATCCTTGAACCGGAGACGAGGGCGCCCTCTCTTTCTGTGATCAGAAGACAGTTCAGAGTAGAGAACCTGCTTTGGTAGCCTGTCTGCTGACATCCTCATGAGATGTCCAGTCCACCGGAGATTCTTTCTGATCAGATGATCTTCCATAGATGACAGCACTGTCCGTTAGAGTATTTCTTTGTTTGTCAATTTGTCCATCCAGGTTATCCTCATGATCGAGCGCAGAAGAAGGCATGCAGCTTATTCACCTGTAGCCTGTACACTGTTCATGCCTCGGCTCCGTATAGGAGGATGGACAGCACGATTGCACGGAATTGCCTTTAACCCACATGGACACATGGTGGTTTTTTCAGAGTCTCTGGCGTAGTCGGCCGAAAGATGAACTAGCCTTTGCCATCCTCCTGTATTTCATCGTCAATGCATCCATTGCTTGTTTCCATCAACCATGATATCCTCCTCTCAGGTTCTTGTAGAGTTGTGTTTGTACAGCACCTTGGTCTTCTTGATGTTAATCTTCAGGCCGAACTTCTTTGACGCATCGGAGAAAGCATCCCCTATTTTCTGCATCTCTTCAGCAGAGTGGGCAACCAGTGCACTGTCTTCTGCGAATAGCAGCTCTCTCATCAGTATCCGTGTAGTCTTGGTCTTCGTTCTGACGTGTGCGACGTTGAATAGGTCAGCGCTGCCTGGACAGTAGACGCCATCCCCCATGTCTCGGAAAGCCTCGTCGAGCATTGCTGATAGGAAGATGGAGAAGAACGTGGCGTTCAGTACACAACCTTGCTTGACACCATTTGTAAAACTGAACGATTCCGAGACTTCCCCTCCAACACTAATATTCGCCATCATTCCGGTATGTAGAGCCTCGATCATAGTTGTGAACTTCTCTGGGCATCCACACTTCCTCAGTAGCTGCCATAGCCCTGTTCTCCCAACTGTATCGAACGCCTTACTGAAGTCGACAAATACCATGTTCATTGGTCGGTCTTGCTCAATTGACTTTTCTTGTATCTGTCTGAGACAGAATATCATATCCACGGTGCTCCAGTTACCTCTGGAGCCACATTGTGTCTTCGGAAGTACTTCTGGTGTTATGTGGGTAGATAGTCTGTTGAGGAGGACCCTGGCAAAGATCTTGCCTGCTATGGAAAGAAGAGAGATTCCCTATAGTTCCCACAGCCTGTTCGGTCACCTTTCTTGTAGATGGCTACAATGCTGGCATCCTTCCATGCCAACTCACCTCTCAGGCTTTGGTGATTAGTTGGTGCAGTCTGCTGACGAGATTGTCTCCTCCGCGCATCCATACCTAAGCGGGAATTCCATCTCCCCCAGGTGCTTTGTCATCTTTCAGGTCGGCGATTGCTCTAGTCATCTCATCCATGGTTGTAATTTCATCGAGGCATGTCTTGGTAATGCGCTGCTGGATGTTGTCCATAGCTTCGTGATCTATGTCGCCAGGGAGGTTGAGTAGCTTCTGGAAGTGTTCACTCCATCTTGCCACAACTCTCTTGCTGCCGGAGAAGGTGTCCATTCCATCTGTTGATTTTAGGTGAACAGGACCCCACACTTCCTTCAGTCCATTGTAGAAGCCCTTCATTTCGTTTCTGTCAGCAGCTCTCTGCAGCTCCACTGCCTTCCTTTCCCACCAGTCTGACTTCAGTGCACGGGTGTGTTTTTGTAGCAGTCTGCAGGCATAGTTGTATGCTGCAGGGGTGGATCTGGTGCTCCTGGTCAGCAGCACTGACTTGTGGGCTTGGTCTCTTCTGCTCATGAAAGTCTGTAGCTCCTGATCGTTGAGGTCGAACCAGTTCTGGTATTTTCTGTCTGGCTTGCCAAGATATGTCTTGGCTGTGTTGTATACGACCTATTGCAGAGCTGCCCATTCCTCATCTGGTGCTGAGCTTTCCTTCTCCTCCCATTGGGCAAGAGCACTGTCCATCTCATGCTCAAAACTCTCCCTATGGCTGATGGTACTTAGTTTTGCTGCATTGAGCTTGGTCGGCTTATTTGTCCTTTGCCTGTTGTGCTTTTGTCGTATACTGAAAGCCACGTTTGACCTCCGCATCCGTTGATAGGTCCAGCAGTTAGCTCCACGCATGACTCGGGTACTGCTGATGTCCATCTTATCCCGACACCTCGTGATGATGAAGTCGATCATATGCCAGTGCCTGGTACGAGGACGCATCCAGGTGGTCTTGTGTTCATCCTTCTGCTTGAATATGGTATTCATCACAATCAGTTCGAACTCAGAGCACAGAGCCAGTAGAAGCTCGCCATTGGAGTTGCATTTCCCAATCCCAAGTTTGCCCATGACCAGGGGCCATTTGTCATTGTCTCTTCCTATCCTCGCATTGAAGTCTCCTATCAGCAGTAGTTTATCTGTACGAGGGATGCCACTAAACACACTTGACAGCTGGTTGTAGAAGGCCTCCTTGTTTTCATCTGGGTTTGTCATTGTTGGAGCGTACACGCTGTTAATTGTAGCAAAGTTGTCCATGCTCAGAGGTAGTCTCGTCATCACGATTCTGTCGCTTACTGGCCGTGGCATTTCTGTCAGCTTTCTGATGATATCCGTTTTGATAGCAAAGCCCACTCCAGCCTCCCTTCTTTCACCTTCAGGATTGCCACTCCATAAGATAGAGTATTGCAAGTCGTTGAGACTACCAGACTATGAGAACCTTGTTTCACATAATGTAGATGTTGTACTTGGCAAGTTCCATTGCTACTAGTGCCATACATCTTTCTATTCGGTCAGCTCCTTCTCGGTCTAGGAGAGTCCTGACGTTCCATTGTGCTATTGTCAGTAGTTGTCTTCTTCTTCTTCCTAGCTGATTTTCCACTGTCGACGGAAGATGAGGTGGAACAGCGCGGTCCTTGGTAACGCAGGTGACGGCCGATCCGGTATGGAGCTTCGTGCAGTTGTACATTTCATGGAAGCTGCCAGCAAAAAGTGTTGAAGTGACGCTAGCTTTTGCAAGTTACTAGCGGCTCTCTCTCGGGGAGAAAATAGAGGTCTCACACTGGCAAGAACATGTCAAGACAGGCGCAAACTATTTGTCCCTGCAGTGGCTGGTCGAGAGATGTTGGGAATTCCATACATCAACCGCCCTTGATGCTGCCATAGTGACATGGTTTTCTGGTTAGGGTTTGCTCCCTTTTTCTTCAGTTCTGTCAAGAACATGTACCACAACTCTGCATGGCAGGGGCGTCAAATTACCTGAGGTATTGCAGTACCTGAGGTACTGCAACATAAACCTATATGCTTTTTTCCTTATTAACATTTTGCTCGACGCCGATAAATGCTGTGTAACAAACATGACACTTGCAGTACAATTCCTCGTTTCATTGCATAATAAACTGAACGTTTTATTATACGGTGCACATAACTTTCTGTCTAATTAAGATCTATAATTACACTATAACTGACATGTATAAACATTGTAACGAAGTGCATTACGTGGAAGTCCGTCACAGGCAACAAATGCGTCAGTGATGCCGGAGGTGAGAGCGCAACCCAACCTCTAAAGTGAAAACACAGCAGCATTTGAGGCAGGGCACTGCAGAAGTGGGATCTTAATTCCTCTGCTTGTGAGCTTGGTGCTTCTGGCCCAAGTCCTGCAGACATGTCTCTTCAAAGGCACATGAGTCCTTGTGCACGGTGACGGTTTGATGCCTGTTCGCAGAAGAAGACCATCTTTGAGAGTCGCGAGTTGTTCATTCAGACCAAGTTACCAACCCATTGTAGCTGTGCCTTCGTGATGGATATTTTTATACGGCAGACCACTTCAGTGTTGGAGACCCGATCTTTCCGAAATATGCCCATGATTTTGTCAGAGGCAGCGGAAGTGGAATTGGTCAAGCGTTTTCAGATGACTCTTGTAAAACGTCCATATCTCGCAGCCATCAAGCAAGGAGGTAAGGACAACAGCCCTGGAAACTGCCAGGTCTGTGTTGATCGAGATACCACGTTCGTTTCATATGCGTTTCCACAACAATTGATGGTCAGGCCGAAGGTTATTGCAGCTTCTGCAAGGCAGCTAACAAGGACTTGCAAGTATCAGCCACTTATATGCAGCTAAGGCACAATCACCATGAAAGAGGAAGTCCCTCAGGAGCGTCTTGAGGACTTTGGTTCTGTCGCCTCAAATAAAAGAAGTGATCATCATATCTGTAGCAGACGGTAATAAAAGCATCAGTCTTGGTCACTCCCTGTAGTGGTATTCTCATAACCATCAGATGGTCATTTACACCTCCGGGGAGCGATTCTAGCTTCCTGACAAGAGCCTACTCCGGTTTCTCTGACTTCCTAAACCAGATAAACGCGTCTCATGATACACATTCTCTGATCCCCCCGGATCAGCGAAGCAAGTTTCCCTAAAGGCAGCAATGTTAATGCTGGAGCTCCTGTTCCACTAACATTCTGCGTCGTTTGGTCTGTCACAGTTCTTTTAGCCTGAGCCTAATCACGGTTCTAATGTTCCAATCTCCAACACATATTGTGTCTTTCTTACCAGTTGATCTCGAAACCTTCATGAATTGTGTGTTTCGACCGCAGTTGTAGATGTCCAGTCAGTTGCGGTAAGCTGACAGGATTAAATGACGCAAGCTTTCCTTAGGTCACCTATTTTAGACCCTTCCCCAGGGATAGCAATGCTTACCCTAAATAGGGCTGCTTCGATGCCAAAGCGGCTGCTAAAGTCTGCACTTGCCTCGTTGAGACCATGTTTCCTCTCCCCGTCCAACTGCAGTATCCAAAAGCGATGCAAAGCATAAACCTTCTCCTAGTTGAGCTGACGAGAACTATCTGCCCGAAGCGTCTGGCCACAAATAACTGCCTTTTGTCCCTTCTCCATTCAGTGAGAACAGTTTCACCAGAAGCTGGACTTGACTATCAGAGTGCGACATATGCTATATACTATGCTATATGAGATGTATGCCATTGTGATACTTCATAGTTAATGCTTCACTCAACAACCACCCCAGTTATGACAGTCTTGAGACAGTATAACTTGAACAAAGTACATTTCACTTCTTCAGTACACGTATATGGTCATTTCCTACGAAAGAGTTGCCAACATATTTTTACCATAGGTTATTTAATTTATTTGGCTAGAAGGCTTAAATTAGCTTCTGTGCATGTGTCTCAGTTAGGGCTTTCTGTTTTGCACATGTACGTTGTGAATCCACAAAACTGGCCAATAGATGGTCATATTTTCATACGTTTTGAGGAATTTCTTGGCTATAGATAGTTTTTATTATACAACACTGTATGTAAGGCATTCAGCTAAAATAAAGAGATAAAGCCATCAATATTATTGTGGATGGGAAGTTTTGCATCAACGTCCAGAAGACGGATGGACATCGCATATCACCACTTGGAAACCCTATGTAAGGAAAAGACCTACAGGAAAACCGGCGAGTTGGTGGAGAGACAAACTATACAAATACTGGAAGGGTAGCGCAAGATAGGCAGATGTGGAAGCAGTATGCTGAGGCCTTCGCCCATCCATGGGACACTGTGGCTGCACAATGATGGTGATTATGCTTATATTCTATATTACTGGAAATATAAATACTCATCACCATCCGTCTGCAATGCTAAAGTGGCCATTAAAATTTACCTTTTCAAGCTGTAGGAATATTGTATACATTTCTGGAAAGGACAATGTTTAGGCATATTTTTGCATGCCTTTTATAAAGAAAACATGATATTACATAGAAATCACAGAGACTAGTTAGAGGCAGGTCGAGTTTGGTGCCCTGAACTTCAGTGCTTCACCATGAAATAAACAAATTAAATGTAAGACATATTTCTGACTTAGACATTTAAAAAATGTAATATGTTATAAATGCATATAACATGAAGTTCATCAGCTAAATCAGTACTAAGTAGGTATATTTATGCGTTAAGTGTGTGGGAATGTGTGCAGACGGATGGTGATGATGCCTAAGCAACCGTAACTTCAAATAGTCACAGTAATGCAATTTGTTTAAGTTGCCCAACTTCTTTCACTAATGTGCCAATATGTACTCAGTAGATGCACCTTAAAGATAAAGTGATATAATGGAATTTCAAAAACACCCTCTCAGAACCATACTGGCACCACGTTCTTGATAAATGACCATATAAGTTTATAATTAATGCATTATCTTGTGCATAATTATTAATTATCTTGTACTGCCTAGGTATATCATCATCATGAGACCATTGGCAATTCCATGTAGCATCTAACAAAATGCCAATGTACAGATGCAAGAAGTACTGAGTACTATATTATATATATATATATATATATATATATATATATATATATATATATAAATATAAATATGCTAAATGCTGCATAGGGAGACCAGTGCAGATACGACCGCATACAGGAGACCGACCGTATATTTTTATGTAACTGATTTTCCAATTATGTCTAATTGGAACATTGTCTGTGCGGTGTAATACAAATACACACCACCTACTACAACATTGTTATGATACTGTAATAAATAACATATATACACGCACGCGGCATCTAAGCATATAGGTTTTAAGGAGATCAATTTTTGTGTATATATGTTATTTATTATAATATCATAACAATATTGTAGTATGTGGTGTGTATTTGTATTACAGACAATGTTCCAATTAGACATAATTGGAAAATCAGTTACATAAAAATATACGGCCGGTCGTATATGCACTGGTCTCCCTATGCAGCATTTAGCCTTATATATACGTATATATATATCTACGTATATATATATATATATATATATATATATATATATATATATATATATATATAATTATACATATAATATATATAGTTTCAGATTATCTGCACTCTGGTGTGTGGCAAATCAATTGACAAATACGTTAGCCTTTCGCTTAATTTTGTTCCACTGCAGCCACTATGCTGGCAGCTTTAGCTGTTTCAATCAATCACTTTGGTTTCGCTCTACAGTATTCATGACTGGAAACCTATACCACATTATGAAACACTAGAAACAAAAACACATGTTGAACTGTACAAGTAATCAGTATCCAATTTAGTAGGCCTACAATTAGGTAAGATTATATAATTAACATTAGTTAATTAAAACCAACTGTTTGTGTAGTCTTGGGGCATCACATATGTAATTTAATCACAACAACACTTACCACTCTCCATTAGATTGATTGCAAAGACAGCCATTCTGTCTTCACCATTGACAGTATTATTAGCCATGCACTGGTAGACACCAAAGTCGTCCCTTGTGACATGGTCCAGGATGATTTTGTTTCCCACTACTTGGATTCCTTTTCGCAGACTCTCATTCTTGAATGTCCACAGAAGGGTTGGCTGTGGATTGGCGCACACAGAACACACAATCTCCTTGGACGTGTCATTTGGAGCAGCGGCCGTCAGTGTAGGGCCAGAGGACCAGTGAGCCTCATCTGTTGATGAACGGGACAATATGAATTATGAAAGATATTTATGAAATGTGTCTGCAAAATGGAAATGATATTACAAAGCATTATTTTGTGATATATAATTCCTTTAATATTTATAATTAAATTGTACACATGGGATGGAGGTATTAGAATGTAATAATAATTTACATATTGTGTACAAAGTGTAGAGCTGCATAGCTCACACAATGTCCAGTGTAAGGTCATTAGATGATCAAAACTATGAAGTTATGGTCAGGCAATGGCATATGGCATAAATGTTGTTTGACAAATCATGGCTGCATAGTTCAGAGCAAAATATCTCAAGGACTACATCCACAGAGCGAAAGTTAGCATACCTGTAATTAAAGAACATTTTTTGACAAACGTATTTACTTACATTGAACACTGACAATGAAGGCCTTGGACTCGTCACGAGTCATTGCACCAGCCGTCTGTGTTGACACAGCACAGGTGTAGTTGCCATCAAAGTGGGTGATGTTGCTACAGGTGAAATACCTCACTCTCTTTGTCACCTGCCACATCAATGTACTCTCCTTGGACTCTGTCTGTCCATAACTGTACTGTCCACCAGTCACTTGGACACTGGTGACAGTGAAGTCACCAATGTCAACTGACACTCCGTCTTTCTGCCACTGAACCGCTGGATCACCACTGCCTGACACTGTGCATGTCATGTTGAAGTCAGCGATGTCAAATGCTGGACTATGTTGGATGTTTTCAGTGCGTGGATATTCCACACGGGCTGAAGCTGGATGAAAAAAGTGTATATATGTGTACATACACACACAATAAAACATAATCATGCGAGACTGCATATTGCACTGTCATTGTCATTCACCTGAGACTGTGACAAAGTTTTCCAACTTACAATGTCACAGACACTCAATGTGCACTGTCAGTCACTCACTTGTCACACATTTTGCACTGTCTGACAGTTACTCACCTTGCACTGTCACAGTCACTCACCTTGCACTGTCACAGTCACTCACATTGCACTGTCACACTCACTGACACTGCACTATAACAGTCATTCAACTTGAACTGTCACCATCACTCATCTTGCATTGTCACATTCACTCACCTTGCACTGTCTGACAGTTACTCACCATGCAATATCAAAGTTACTCACCATGCACTCTCACAGTCACTCACCTTGCACTGTCATAGTCACTCACCTTGTACTGTCACATCCACTCACCTGTCACTGTTACAGTTACTCATCTTGCACTGTCAGTCACTCACCTTGTACTGTCACAGTCACTCACCTTGCACTGTCACAATCACTCATCTTGCACTGTCACAGTCACTCATTTTGCACTGTCACAGTCTCTCACCTTGCACTGTCACAGTCACTCACCTTGCACTGTCACAGTCACTCATCTTGCACTGTCATAGTCACTCATCTTGCACTGTCACAGTTACTCACCTTGCACTGTCACAGTCAATCACCTTACACTGTCACAGTCACTCACCTTGCACTGTCACAGTCACTCACATTGAACTGTCACACTCACTCACTTTGCACTGTCACAGTCACTCACCTTGCACTGTCACAGTGGTCCAGTCTGAGTGGTCACTCTGTCCAATAAAGTTGCCCGCCTTACACCTGTATTTGCCAGATTCAGTCACCTCAGTTGGTGTCAGTCTGAGAGAGTCTGTTGTGTTGCTGCTGAAGTTACTGTTGTCTTTGCTCCACGTGAACCACGTAGCTGTTGGGTGGCCAGACTCATTCGGGGCACGACAGGTTAATGACACTTGTCCACCCACAGCTACGGTGACATCTTCTGGGGCAACTGTAGCTTGACCATATGGCTTATCTGAAGTTAACAAATGATAGCTTGTACTTCACACATTAATTATTACATTAAATATCTATTTCAGCCAAATCATAATCTATTTTGTGTTTATGAATAGTGTGTCTAAATGTGTCTATACCGTCTATATCAATCAATCAATCAATCAATCAATCAATCAATCAATCAATCAATCAATCAATCAATCAATCAATCAATCAATCAATCAATCAATCAATCAATCAATCAATCAATCAATCAATCAATCAATCAATCAATCAATCAATCAATCAATCAATCAATCAATCAATCAATCAATCAATCAATCAATCAATCAATCAATCAATCAATCAATCAATCAATCAATCAATCAATCAATCAATCAATCAATCAATCAATCAATCAATCAATCAATCAATCAATCAATCAATCAACCAACCAACCAACCAACCAACCAACCAACCAACCAACCAACCAACCAATAAATCATTATAGCATAATTTATATTAATTCAGTTCAATTTCATGAATCCATTAAATAAGTAAATTGTCTACGTCTCATAAAATATAGACAAATAGACAATATAAATATGACTATGTCATACAAACAATGTCCTCTCCAAAATAGTTGGCATCATGTGATCCTACGGTACAGAGATAATAAAGATAAGTTAGGTGACATGATGTATGGATTACTCGACTAATACCTACTGATAGCAATTTTTTGTTTCAAATATCTTCATCTACCATGCATTTATGATACAACATGGTTTTCGTTCATCAAAAATATATCTGTTCCAAAAATTGCTCCATTCATATAAAATACTCATGTAATATTGCAAGTACTACCCCGGTACTTTACATCATTGTTCACAATTAAACATATTTTTTTAAACATCCAGTAAGCATTGATCAATGCTTATCATCATCAGTTACGTTATCTATTGGCACGCCTCAGGGTTGAATTCTGTCACCAATGTTATATTCTCTTTTTACACATTATTGTTTATCTTGTCACGTACGTATTAAAATACTGAAATTTGCCGATAACACTACAGTGATAGGGCTAATAACACATTCTGATGAATCTGAATATCGGGATCAAGTAAACAAACTCATCAGTTGGTGCAACTATGACAATCTGGAACTTAATGTGAATAAAACGAAAGAAATGATTGTGGATTTTAGGTGAAAGAAATCTTCTCCTCCCTCGCCTCTTCTGATCAATGGCAGGACAGCTGAAATCGTCCAACATTTCAAATTTCTTGGTTCTACAATCTCCAGTAATCTAAAATGGGAGCTAAATGTTGTAAATATTGTCAAAAAGGCCCAGCAGCGGCTGTACTTTTTAAGAAGGTTATTAAGATCGTTTGGTTTGACCACACAGGTCATGCTCAACTTTTACAGAGCTGTAATCGAAAGTGTTTTGATATTTTCTATCACAGTATGGTTTGGGTCGATTACGCAGAAGGAAACGCTCAGATTAAACAGAGTTGTGAAAACTGCTTCCCGAATCACCGGCAGAGACCTCCCCAGTCTTGAAATACTGGATCAGCAGCGCCTGTTAGGAAGAGCCACTCTCATCTCTCAAGATTCATCCCATCCTGCCCATGACCTATTTGAACCTCTTTCATCTAGTTACCGATTCAGATCCACCAAAACCAGGACCAACCGCTTTAGTACTAGCTTCTTCCCCTTAACCGTTCAAGCCCTGTCAAAACAGAAGTGATTTTTCTCCCACCCGCAGCAAGCACATATTCCACTTTCCGATGAGTTTTTAGTGTGTATATTTTATCATAATTTATTATATATTATTTTATTTCATATTTTACATTTTAAGCAAATATATTTCTACTAGATCGTATCAATTATTTATCGATGTTATAAAGAACATTTTTTTATTCGGACCTTTTTATGTGATTGTTCTTATTTATTTATTTATTTTATTTAAAGTAGTATATTTTATCATCATCGTTTGGTGCATGTGAATGTATTGTCATGTGAATGTACTGGACATTCCAATGTTTTATCGAAAATACAAGGCGAACACATGGCAATAAAGTTATCTTATCTTATCTATCTTATCTAAAAGCAGGACTAAATTAGATGCAGTCAAAACGACCCCTCCAGAAATTAACCTTTTCATCATTTAACAAGATCAACAGATTGGAAACCAATGCACATTGGCTTTATCTGTGTCATTAGTGAAATATACAATAAATGAGATGGGTCTGTTATCATTTTAAGGTATGATCAAACAAATTATTACTGTTGAGGATAGGCGAATATATCTTATAGCAAGTTATATGGGTCAAAATGTGGTATTTTCAAATAAGTGAAACCTTTTTTCCATTACAATATAATACTAAATGCATATGTTGACACTTGTTGTGGCATTTAGTTGATTTGCCAGTTCTGAACTGTTATTCCTGCACTTGTCAGTTGTTTTCCTTTTTCTTTTAGAGCTTTTGAAAGATTTTGCAAGAGTGTTCAATAATTGCATTATTGGACAAAATAACATGAATACATGAATAAGTTGCCATTTTAGCCAACCTTTGAGACAAATCAATCAAGACAACTGTGAACAAAAAAAAACTTATATATTTATATTAATACAGTACTAAGCCAGCTATTTAGATTTGAGTTTTTGAACAGCACAAGTCATATATAAATGTTTTGGAATGTGTGTCATAGGGAAATTATTTGTGTTATAATGTCTGCAGTATGATTTAGTACAATATTAAAAATATGCAGTTACAAAATGATACCCATAAATCAACATAGTAGCCTGAAAAGAATTACTTAGGTTTAATCAGTACATATCAGCAGAATAATATTTGGTAACTTTGCCAATATGTTATTGGCAACATGCACACTTGGTAGCCCTAATAGTATAGTTTAGCTTTGCAGATGATAATTTAAACAAAATCTATATTACCATTACACAGTGGTAACATAGGTACATGGAAATATATACAATATATACTTTTTGTATTAATATAAAACAGGTTGAGTGTTAGTGTCACGTGTTTGTCAAATTCTCAAATATTGACCAATGTGCAACATTTCAATGAGGAATACAACACTGAAAGATATAGCTGCTTTCTAGATAGGAAATCGTTCAAAATCACCATGTGCTGGAATAATATCACACAGGTTGAGGCAGGAAGCAGGTCTTCATAAATGTCACTTTTGACATCTTAACACATACACACACACACACACACACACACACACACACACACACACACACACACACACACACACACACACACACACACACACACACACACACAAACACACATGCACACACACACCTACATACATATATGTATATATATATATATATATATATATATATATATATATATATATATATAAATGTATACACACACACATATACATGTGTGTGTGCGTGTGCGTGTGCGTGTGCGTGTGCTGTGCGTGTGCGTGTGCGTGTGCGTGTGCGTGTGCGTGTGCATGTGTGGGTACCAACATCATGAAGAGATACACGTGGTTGTGTCTTGACTAACAAAGACCTGTGAACTTGATATGTTGCCAGGCAAACAGCTTCAGCAGGGCCTGCTACCATTGGCGACAGTTATTGCTGCTATTATCCATCAGTCATTTGATGATGGAATTGTGCCAACGTTTCTATTGGAGGCTCCTATTCATCCAGTATTGATGAAGTCATCTTTGGACCATGACATGTTACAAAACTACAAAACCATCATCAATCTTTCTCACTGTCAAAGATTATTGAACAGGCAGTAGCAAACTTTGTCTGATCATCTCAATTCACAAGATATGAATGAACTGTTCCAGTTCGCATAAACAAAACTTCACTTAACAGAAACTGCCTTGTTGAAAATGTGTTGCAATATCCGATTAAATTATTTCTTCTACATGTGCATTCCAACTTAAATCAAACGATATATTTATAACTGAGAACCTTTGCTTGAGACACTCTTTCAATAATATTTTCATTTATATATCGCCAGAAAATCTGTCTTTATGGAAACATAAAACCATTTCTTTAGTCTTACTCGTATTGATGAGCATGTCGTTTTTACAAGACCATTGCTCAACAAAGTCAGCAGAATCATGGATAACAGATACCATGTTTTAGTTGCATATTTGAAATTTAGTGCTGCCATCAACATGTTTATAAATAGGACAAGATGTTTCCACATCGTTGATATAAACTAAACAGTTTTTTGGCCCTGATAAAGTGATTTTAGTCCCCTGTGGAAAACCCCCATTGGAATACCATGGCTTTGATATCGCTGATTTTTACTCTCTGTTCGCGATCTAGTAGAAATGCTGCATCCATCGAACCAGATATGCAGGTACTTCCATTCCAACCATTTTTAACAGTATGTTGTGGTTAATCAGATCAAATGCCTTGCTATAATCAAGAGAAGGTACTCTTACACAATTGCCCATCACATCACAGTGCTTTCATACCATTTGTGGAGCATTTCAACAAGAGCATCCATGGTACAATTCCCTGCCGTTCCCCCATACTGCTTGTCATCAATTTGTGGTTTAACATAAACATTAACCCATTTTAGCACTAGTGACTCACCTAGGCTTAGCTATAATTGGTGTCAGTGATATCGGTTTTATGTCATTTACAATAGTAACTGGAGGATGTTTCTTTGACAAAGGAATAACAGTTGCCGACTTCCACAATGTTGGCAGTTCACTTTCTCTAAGTGAACTATTCAATATAGCAGTTACCGGTGCAGCAAGAAGGTGCGAACACTCTTTCAGTGCCTGTCTCGTTAATATGACAATGTATATGTGTATAACGAACGTGTATTAGCGGAGAGAAAACACTAGCGGCTACATTGCTACTGGCTGTGTGGGAATGCTCTCTCGTGAGCAGTTATTAATTCATGCATAGATAATGTCAGGGGATACATTATATGACACATACGACATTGTATATTGTGGTATATTGTCCGGACTGGTGGCTTTGTTCATTTTGATGTTACTAAGTGCCAAGTTAGTGTTACTCATGCTAATGGTCAATTGACCTGACAGTGGTGTTTTAAAGTTAAAGATGGGGTATGTAGATTATAGTCTACAAAAACACTTCACATTCAATCATATTAAAAATGATTAATAACCATTGACTTGCCTAGTTAGTTTTTTTATGGGTTTTCCATCTAAGCTTATTTGCTGCTTTTACCAAATTTTAATAAAATTTTTGACAAAAAAGTTTTTTCCTAAAACTTTTTTAAATAACTACTTACACCAGACTTCCAGTGTGACAGACCGTGTCTATGTCCCACGTCATTGCCCAGTTGACACTGTACTCTCCAGCATCTGTCTTAAAGACTGACCCAATGGTCAGTGATGGTGCCTGGACTGTCCCTCCAGTATACTTGTTGTCAGTGGTCACACTGATGACCTCTTGACCTTTCTTCCACATGACACTTGTCACAGCTGGTCTTGCCTCTTGTGACTGACATGTTATGGTCACCGGGTGTTGTTCTACCACTGGGTCTGGTGTCACGACTGACACAACTGGCTTATCTACAAGAAATGTCAAATGTACCAATATTGTAATCAGCAGTTGTGTGGGAATATTTACCTTTTAATTGTTGAAAATACAGGTATTAAGTAAACATAATGAAAGTAACATTACGTATATTAAGTACTACTTCTGATTATTTCAGTATTGTTCAATTCATATTAATTACAATTAATGTTGTCATCAGAGAGTTTAATTTAATATGGTAACACAATTAATTTCGCTTAGTAAGCATGTTGCAGGGGCAGATAGCTTCAAAAACATATGCAGCACATTGCTACTATAGATGTAATAGCAATTGTTTTAATAATGAATTCATCAGTTCACTTACAATTCACCAGCAAATGAAACTTTGCACTGAAGTCTCCCCTCCCAGCCTCATTCTGTGCAGCACAAGAGTAGTTACCATCGTCCACAGTGTGGTTTAGTGAACTTATCTCCAAGACTTTGTCACTGAGTTGGTGGCGACTAGAAGAGTGGAGTACCACATCTCCTTTTTTCCATGTCACTGGTTTGATGTAACCTCCAGGATCCTCGTGACGTCACAAGCAGTGTCACTGAGTTCCTTCTGTTGGCTTCCAGGGACTTGTGTGAGTCACAGATGTACTTGGTGGGTCTGAAACATTCAGTATAAGACAAGTCTTTTATCTACTCTGTAATGTTATTACAATTGTTACCCTATTAATATAACACTATATCAGCTTATAATGAAATAGGAAACAACTGGATTTGTTGTGCTAAAGTTTACATGGGTAAAAAACAATGTGCATCTTAAAGGGGAACTGAAACACAGCTGTAACATTCCATATACCTAAATGTATACTATATAAGTATATATTAATGGTGACAGAAGCATATTCACTTATCAGACAAACTGGGAAAAAAAATATTTTCAGTGCTTAAATCGTCGTCATAGAACACTGCGTATCGCCATCTTTATTCCCAAGCCGAGTGGTTTGATTACCTCCTATCTAGCCCATGTAAAATTTTGGTTTCTTTCGGTTTTCTTCGTTATTAGACATTTCTGCGCAAAAACAAAGATATGGTACCTTATTATACACGAAACCTATGTGTCAACAAATAATATTTATTTGCATTCGTAATAAAAAGGTTAAATTAAATACCGAAGATTTTTAACCAATGAAAAAATTCGAAACGTGACACTTCCCGAGAGCAGATTTTGACAGGTTTAAGGGGCGGGCCTACCGAAAGGAAGGTCAGTCCGGACTATTTTTCTGTTGTTTACAAATGTCGGAAGTTTTTACGTTAGCGAGGAGCTACGCTATTTGCTAGTGGTCTTGGATAAATCACATAAAAAATGGATCCGACAGAGGAAGCATTTGTAGCACAAGTGAGAGAAGCATCTATAGCACAAGTGACACACGTAAAGCCTTTAAATTCTTGCTTAACCCGGGGGGGGTGCGAGGCGTCAATTAAACCCCGCCGAGAGTCGGCGAGACGGCGAGAAAAGATCGCAATTTGTATGGAATCGAGGATGTTTGATTTTGGGAACAATGTGAATGTGGCATGGTGTTTGTGTGGATACTGCGTCCCAATGTCGACGCACATCGAATTTGTATGTTGTCTGGAGAAAGCTGGGTTGCCGACCGTGCTGACAGATGCCTGCATGAGCTATGCTGACCAAGACCGTCAAGACAAATGTTGGGAATATCGGTCTGTTGTCTATGTGCGATTTGCGTCAGACTCGTTCGTTCGAGGTAAGTAATATGTAGTTCAACAGGTATCGAAAAATTATTTTGCAATTCAAACCTTTATACTTGTATGGCCACACAATGACACATATTAAAAAAAAAATTCATTCTATCTTCGAATTCGTAACGTAAATCTTTGTTACAAACTTATTTTCTTTTTGACAGGATGTTACATGATTTTAAATATAATTTTTTAATTTCCATTTTAAAATGTTAATACAATTTGTTTAATTTATTAAATAATGTTATTTAGATATGCGTGCTGCCATGCAATTTATAATATAGTCTGAATAATAAATAGATTGTAATAAGGACATTGTGAATTCACATGAGAATATTGAATTGGAGTTTTAATGTATTGTATACAGTATATTGGATATGTCGGGTGTATATGTTATAAGACCACATCATGAAATCATAAATTCATGTGTTTGCAAAATGCTGTAACAATTTTACAAAAAAATTTAAATTGTTTGTGAAATGCTGTGATAATTTTATTAAAGTATTTCACAAACAAATCAACCAATGCGCTGACTTCATGATGTGATATTGATGAATTACACAGTTTTGCCAATTACTAATAATCATTATAAGATAATGATTGTTTACTATAAATCAAATGTCAGAATGTATCGGTTAGCTGCATATCATCACTGCACATGTTCAATGGGATGCTTCCAACAGGCAGCAGGCATAGTATACTAGCCTGGTTTTTTTGCAGGTGCAGAAAAGGGAAATTGTTTTTTGTGTGTAAACAACATTTTCTCTGTTTTCTTTTTCAGAACTGCTTGGAAAATGATATCGATGTCATCCGCTACCACATATTCCGGATCACTGTCTTCAGAATTTTCCTTCTGACTGTTGCAGACAGAATGATCTGAAGATGGAACAGTGAGACTGGGACATCCGAAGTGTCATCCACATTGACTAGACTGCCATGGTCAGTTGAAGAAGGCATGCAGGACTGCGACGACAACTTTGCATACCCATGGTCATGATGAATATTCAATGGAACAACAATATCATCTGTATTAATTGCTGCATTGATAAAGTATCGCATTGGGACATGATCACTGGCTCTGTTTGAGTTTGACACTACAAGTTAAAGGCTTTGCAATGTGAAATCCATACTGCCATGAGGGACAATGATCTGGGGCACAGGATCCTTTTAAAAGGGGTGCTTGGTATTTGTGAATCCTTCATCTGAAAGAATGATACATATTAAGATGGTATTATCTTCTGTGATATACATATAAATAACAATGTTTTGTCATCTTTTGTTTTTTCATTGCAGTACCTATGTCATAAAAAAAACCCCAGAATAAATCAACTTATAATTGGCATTTCGGAAAGTGTTCAGGATCTAATTTTGTGTAGATGCATCTGTGGATATTGTAACGTACTATGCATGAGAAATCTAAATTTGATTGAATTATTCCACAGGCCCCATAGGGTCCCCCAGATATTTTTCCACAATTGTTAAACAAATCTACTTTTTGGCTGTTCATGTGGTGGTGCTACTGTACACAAGAAATCTGTATTTTATTGCATCATTCTAAGGGCCCCCAAAACACAAAGTAATACTGGTGATTTGGTTTTTGAGAAGATCCCTTGAAATGACCCCCATATCAGTTTTGTGTATTGGGTATCTGCTTTCTGGTTTGTCTGCTACTGCTAGCCAGGGTCACTAGTCAACTCTGTCTCAATGAGACCAGTGGACAGTGGGCTGAGCAGGGTGTTGTGTTTCAACCAGGGAACATTCCTGCAATAAATAGAACATTACCTTTTCAATGACAAGATTTAACAAGATTTAACAAGATTGCCACCTAGAGATTCAACTCTAGATGGCAGGTGGACTAGGAAGCCATTTGGCTTATCGAGAGTCCAACCTATCTATCTAAGTATACCCCGCCCTTCTTAGGTATATGTCGATTTTATTTTTAAATATATTAACACTACTAGCACCTACACAATCAGCTGATAATCTGTTCCATTCGTTTACTGTTCTTTGTGAAAATGAAAATTTTCTAATATCTAGTCTACACTGCTTCTTTCTAATTAACTCCATGTCCTCTAGTCCTTCTCTTCCTTCTTGAAAAAATTTTCTGTCAATATTTTCATATCCATTCAATATTTTAAACACCTCAATCTGATCTCCTCTCAATCTTCGTTTCTAGTGTTGTTAAACCACATTCTTTTGACGCATTTCAATTATTCCTGAATTTTGGTATCATTTTGGTTGTCTCCTTTGTACTCTTTCTAGCATATCAATATCCTTCTTGCGATATGGCCTCCATGCTTGTATACAATATTCTAAGTGAGGCCCAACTATTGTTTTATACAGCGGTATTATTAGTTCTTTTTCTTTGTACACTATATTTCGTCTAATTAATCCAAAATTTGGTTTTCCCTTGCTGCTGCAATTCCACACTGCTCTGATACCTTCATGTCAGCATAATAGTTAACCCCAAGTCCTTTTCCTTTAAGGTAGTATTTAGTACAGTATCACCCATTGTATATTTGCATCTTCATTCCCATTCCTGTGTGAAGGCACTTACACTTTCCAAAATTAAAAAGCATTTGCCACTTCTCAGACCATTCTTCAACTTATTAAGATCATCTTGTAAATGCTGTCTATCTGCATCACTTTTAATTTTCCCAAACACTTTTGTGTCGTCCGCAAACTTCAACACCTTGCTTGTTTGTCATCATCCAAATCATTGATATATATTAAGAATAAAATAGGTCCCAGTACTGATCCCGCGGTACTCCACTCAAAACCGCTTTCCTTTTAAACCTCCCCCTCAACTACTACTCTTTGTCTTCTATCAAAAAGCCATTTTTCTATCCAGTTGATCATTCCATTTCCTATGCCCTGGGCCCTTTTGTTTAAGTAGTAGTCTTTGGTGTGGCACTTTGTCAAAGGCTTTTTTAAATCTAAGTAGATTATATCTACTGGTGATCCCTCATCTAGCCACTTTGTGACATCTTAAAAAAATAACATATTTGTTAAGCATGACCTCGTTTTAAAAACCCCTGTTGAGATGGGTTTATCAATTTATTTTTAACAAAAAATCAACCAGGTGATCTTTAATTAGTCTTTCTAATAGTTTGAAATCACCGATGTT
>JAODUO010000561.1:0-37500 GCA_025642075.2 Ridgeia piscesae
ACTGTTTGCTAACAAACATTGGGTCAGTGGGTCAAATGTTAATTCATGAATATGTATGAATATATAATACACATGGCATGATAAAATGAAACAAAAATATCAATATGTAATATCCGGGAAAAACATCACTCGTATATCAAACGTCATATTTTTGTCATTTGTTTCATTTGTCCACGAGAATCCTCTTAAGACATTGCACACATATATTCTCATATCAACATAAATATATAAATATTGTTAATAATATATACATGTGTTGATGCCTTGTTCCCGTTATAAGAGTTATGCCCTGAGGAACAATTGTGGGACATTTGCGGTAACCTATGCTCGCCCACGTGCGACAACCCACGTCCAGCCTGCAATCGAAGTAGCTCTCAATGTGTTCCGGGATGTGTGTGTCCGCCCACAAGCCCCATCCTCAACAACGGCACTTGCACACAAATGCTTGGATGTCATAGTATGTGCTGTCTGTCTCTTTCAATTTATACGTTAATTTTTAATCAGCATCTCAGAAATTCTATAATACCTGCATGTATTTATGTAATATCACCTTATTGGCTGAAATTAAACTGTTGTGAGATATAACTTTAATATAATATATATATACATACATGCATACATACATACGTGCATGCATTCATGCACACAAACACACACATAATACACACACATACACACAAACACACACACAATATATATATATATATATATATATATATATATATATATATATATATATATATATATATTAAAATCCATTATTGTCATATAGCGCCTACTTCGCTCCCTCACTATACAAAGGTAGACAAATTGTTTGGATATACGTCATTGAGAGGATGGTTACTGTTATTAATTTTGGTTTCACACGAATGATGAGATTGGTGAACCAAAAACATTTCGTCGTGGATTCGGAAACCCCGTCGGTGAAACATTAACGTGAAACATTAAATAACGTGAAATATTATCTTGTTCCTGTGGGAATACGTTCTGATAGTGATACACTATGACAAATGTGGCCTTCATTAGACATATTGCTTTTATTCTACATTGACTGAAATATTTTTAATTTAAATGAAACTTATTTTTTGCAACTTTTGTACACCTAGTTTATACTTAATTTACATAAATTAATTTACAACATATACGTGACTTATATTATATTACACATATACTATATATATATATATATATATATATATATATATATATGTATATATAATGTATAAAATATATATATATATATGTATATATATTTTATATATCACATATATAATATATATATAAAGACTGATATAATATATATATATATATAATATATATATATATATATATATGTATCTTACTATATATATATATATATATATATATATATATATATGTGTGTGTGTTGTATATACTATATATATATATATATATATGACTGATATGATATATATATATATATAAATATGATATATATATATACATAATAAATATATATATATATATATATCATTATATATATATATATATATATATATATATATATATATATATATATATATATATATATATATATATATATATATAATTGTTTGACTTATAAATCAACTGTAATTCAATAATTCATGTGTGCATTAACGTGATATCTCCTATTCCCATTGCATTTTATTATTGTCGTGTATATTTGCATTTGTACTAACATTTGTCTGGGAGATGTATGGAAAACCTTTCCCTTTACAGTCATATATTGTCAAGAATTTATTTATCATAGCCGTCATGTGTAATCATATTAATGGTACTCGCGACTCGCTATGGCTGAGCAACCATGTATACATCATTATGAAATCGCAAACGGCTATTACGTCACCGTTGTGGGTGTGCAATATAGTTATTCTATATCATGAATATTATTGAAAAATATTGCTCCTAGCCGACTTTATTACTTGCACTTAATGTGATTGTATAATGTATTCTTTCTACCAGAGAGTTCTGCTATCGTGGGGTCCGGAAGCACAGAGGGCAGCGGAGGTATGTCGTGACAAAGGTTGCCTTATCGTATTTTACCTTTTAATATAAGACATTCAGTTCTAAGCACCGTTCACGTCGGTACATTGGTTTATTTTTCCGTAAGTAACTATATAGCACTTCATTGCTTATAACCATACTGCATGTTGTTATGTACGCGTTCAATTCTTATGAAAATAGTTGCTACTCTCGGATAGATTATCAATCCTTAACGTACTCCTTACTGCTGCCGTATTTGGCATATATTTATCTTAATGAATAATACAATCGATTCACGCTTTGGAACTATTTCACTAATACTCAACAAGCATAACAAGTAATATTTCATACTAATGTAACATCTTTCAATTACAAAATTCAAGAGCATTTAGAACAAACATTACATAACCGTATTATGCGTATTATGATTTTGTAGTGCATAACCATGAAGTAGACATAATTGTATGAAGTATAATAATAATAATGACTGTAGCACTTACACACGCTATATGTCCTTAAATAATTCATGCACAGAGACGCAACACATTCATTTGGCATAAACGCGTACAGGTAAAAGGCATCATTGGAGCATGGAACTGTCGAACAGTTATGGTGTAATACCAATTTCAAACAATAATAGTTTCATTTTTAGCTTCAGAAAATATCATTGTAATTACGTTTTGATTCCAAATGGCTGCGAAGAAAACCAGTTTCGGATTAAACTTGCCCAAAGCACAACATTTATACCAGTAATGTATGAATTTCTTTTTATGAGACTCCGAGTTACATGGTTTACGACCAACTTCAGGATTATGTAGATAACTGCAGTGTTTTTTTTCTTTCTTGCTTCTGACAGAAGAAGACATTTTACTACATTGACGTTGAAAGCTTGGAATTTATTCATTCCTGTTTTCATTACAAATCCAATCGGTTGAAATTCCTAAACCGCTGATGTGCTGTATGTTTTTTAATCAATATTACAAGACGACATGCCATTATATGATGTATTGACGTCGAGACGCATAATTCAATATGCAATTGCCTCCTAACATTCCTTGTAGTCATGTTACGTGTGAGATAGTCGGTTGTATTGCTTTCAGTAGAGGGCGTGTTCTCGAACTACGATAGCAAGGAGAAACGTATTTTAAAAATTATACCTAACTCAGATATAACAAATTCCTACGGTGAAAAGAATTATAATAACAATCGTTTCATTCGATATACCTTGACCATTTTATGACAAACTCTACAACAAATGTTAGTTTATAAGTTTCAGCATTGAAATTGGATTTCTTTCCGAAGCGAGGGACACCGGTAAACCGTCAAACCCTTCAAATGATTTTGGCTTCCGGCCGTAGTGCCATCTTGCTTCACAAATTGTGTAGTAGTCGTGAGTTCTCGTATCAATGGTGCCTTACAAAGGTTGATTGTACGGACGTGTATTGCTAACTCACGTGTCCTTTGTTGCAAAGGTGATATAAGTTGACTGGCATTTATTTAGATTACAATAAAGTTTATTATTACCAGTTTAATATAAACATATTCAGATAAATTTAGTTTACATATTTGAATTGAAAAATATCCGAGCTGACTGTAATACAGTTAATGAACTTTATAGGTTAACCGGTTAACTGTCAATGTATGCTGCGTGGATATCTGTTTAGACAAAGCAAGACGATGCTGATTTTACCGTTATATTTGTATAGATCTGCAAAATATGAATCAGAATACCGCGACGTGTTCATACCATCTTACACTTGTATCAATGTGGTTGAAGACGTTGCACTTGTTTTCTATTACACGGATGAATTAATGTGGGAAATCGTTTCATTGCAATTAGGGTAGATCATGTATACAAGTTCAAAAAGTACACATTTATTAGTTTCATAAATGATAATTTACTCTAAACATGTTGATTTGAATGTTGTCACAAACATTTGATTTTAAAATATAAATCAGAAGCACGACAAATGCAAACCTATTTGAAACATGATCAATTGGCACTTATTTAGCATTTATTTTAGCTCTGAAGTTGTTGGATTAAGACTCAACAGGAACACACTTTATGGTTATGCTAATTATTCTTTACATAACGTGTGTAATTGCATACGTAATTCACAAATTCGTATATCTGCATAACATAGACACATGTTGGTGTCGTGTGTGTGTGTGTGTGTGTGTGTGTGTGTGTGTGTGTGTGTGTGTGTGTGTGTGTGTGTGTGTGTGTGTGTTTGTGGTGTGTGTGTGTGTGTGTGTGTGTGTGTGTGTGTGTGTGTGTGTGTGTGTTTTTTATTGTTTAAAAGTGTGTAATTTTGTTTCAAATTGTATATCTGGGTAACATGAAAATGTTGTGAGTTGTGTGTGTGTGTGTGTGTGTGTGTGTGTGTGTGTGTGTGTGGTGTGTGTGTGTATGTGTGTGTGTGTGTGGTGTGTGTGTGTGTGTGTGTGTGTTTGGTGTGTGTGTGTATGTGTGTGAATGTGTGTGTGTGGGTGGGTAGGTGGGTGGGTGTTTAGTTGGGTGGGTCGGTGGTTGGGTGGGTGGGTGGGTGGGTGGATGTATTGTTGCGTAATATTTCCTTTAGTTATTGTATTACACTGTAAATGTATATATTACATGTTGTGTTTATATTTGTGTGGAACTTTTCTATGGAATCGTTTCCTATTATAGCCACGTAGTGTCAACATTTTCCTAAACCTTCTTTTGTATAGATTTGTTTATACTATTCATGATCTATTATCAGCTACGCAGAATATAATTAAACTATTTTGTATTGTAATAATGCATGTCATAATGTGTGGCATAGTAATACAAAATATGTCGATATGTCATATCACAACATTCTAGAAATATGTAACATCTACCTGACGTAAATATGCCAATACCATAGTTGTGTTTAATATACTCTTTATACCAGATAGTGGTGACGACAAGGAAGTTAAAAGCACGGAAAGCGGCGGAGGTACGTTCGTAACGAATTATACTCTAAATGTACCAGAAGATTGTACCAGTGTATTAGTAAGCACGTCATTTTGTGTGCCGATACTGGACCAAAAATGTACAACTGCATTTTGTATCTTCTATTAATTTTAATGACATACACAATTAAGTTAACACTATTGTATAGCATTTGTGTTAACAAAGTTAAGAACCGTAGTCACGCAAACGCTGCAGTAAGTAAATCAACACGTAGTGGCGGGCGTGAATAAATGTCATCATATTGGCCTGTTCTTGTCTATATTGCACTTTTGTGTTGCTTATTGAACACAATAGAGTACGGCAAATAGGTAATGTCAAACGTATGTTATGCAAGCAACGACGAAAAGACGCAAATTGTTCTTCTAGTAACTTATATTAGATAAGGATATTAATTATAATAAATAATTATTTATGGTACAATGCGTTGTTCTTTACCACACCCAGATGTCGTACCACAACAGTTGGCATATAAAAAGCAACCGTTGTGTACACCATCGTCCAAACCTTTAGTCCTAGTATCAGTTACAATGTTGTAGTTTGTTAATGCATACCCATGACGTAAACACTGGTTTTATAGATTTGTTTTCGATTTCCATTATGTTGTTGTCCAAAGCAAAACAGTTTCCTGCGTTTTGTTGTTTTGGAGGTGGTTTTTTTTGGTGGGTGTATGTTTTGTAGGCAGAAAACAAAATTTCACCTTAGTTATTGTAATTTTTTTAAAATTAAAAAGGTATATTTGATACGGGTTTTCGTTTTTTTTAAAAAAAAATTTGTATTGGAATTTTTTATGACAATCCCTCTTTCTGTATTTATAGTACATGTATATGTCAAACCCTTTTCCTAAATGGTTCTTTTGCAATTTGAATTTAAAAAAAAACCTTTATTATTTTAGCTTTTTCCGGCAGAAATTTTTATTAAGGGTTTTTTTTGGCCAAATTTTTCTTTATAAAAGGGAAAATTTTTAAAGAAAAACTATTTGTTTTTTAAAAATTTTAAATATTTGTATTTTAATAACATTTTAAAGTGTCGGGATAGTAATACAAAATATGTCGATATGTCATATCACAACATTCTAGAAATATGTAACATCTACCTGACGTAAATATGCCCATACCATAGTTGTGTAATATACTCTTTATACCAGATAGTGGTGACGACAAGGAAGTTAAAAGCACGGAAAGCGGCGGAGGTACGTTCGTAACGAATTATACTCTAAATGTACCAGAAGACTGTAGCAGTGTATTAGTAAGCACGTCGATTTGTGTGCCGATACTGTGCCAAAACGGTATAACTGCATTTTATCTTCTATTAATTTTAATAACATACACAATTAAGTTAACACTATTGTATAACATTTGTGTTAGCAAAGTTAAGAACCGTAGTCACGCAAACGTTGCAGTATGTAAATCAACACGTAGTGGCGGGCGTGAATAAATGTCATCATATTGGCCTTTTCTTGTCTATATTGCACTTTTGTGTTGTTTATTGAACACAATAGAGTACGGCAAATAGGTAATGTCAAACGTATGTTATGCAAGCAACGACGAAAACACGCAAATTGTTCTTCTAGTAACTTATATTAGATAAGGATATTAATTATAATAAATAATTATTTATGGTACAATGCGTTGTTCTTTACCACACCCAGATGTCGTACCACAACAGTTGGCATATAAAAAGCAACCGTTGTGTACACCATCGTCCAAACATTTAGTCCTAGTATCAGTTACAATGTTGTAGTTTGTTAATGCATACCCATGACGTAAACACTGGTTTTATAGATTTGTTTTCGATTTCCATTATGTTGTTGTCCAAAGCAAAACAGTAATACCTGCGTACTATGCAATTTGTTTTAAGAGACGCCGCTGCATATTGTTTATATCTTACAACAATATTGCATGGGACGCTGTAATTGTTTCTCCTGCATGACGGACAGAAACACAATATTTTCGGACCTGAAGGACTATTACGTACACAAAGTAATTTTCTATTAATTTAAAACGGTAGTTTACCGATACCGGTGAATTGTGTGGGTGGGTGGGTGGGTGGGTGGGTGGGTGGTGGGTGGGTGGGTGGGTGGGTGGGTGGGTGGGTGGGTGGGTGGGTGGTGTATGTATTGTAGCGTAACATTTCATTTAGTTATTGTATTAAACTGTAAATGTATATATTACGTGTCGTGTTTACATTTGTGTGGAACTTTTTTTATGGAATCGTTTCCTATTATAGCCATGTAGTGTCAAACGTTTCCTAAACCTTCTTTTGCATAGATTTATCTATTATCAGCTACGCAGAATATTATTAAGGTATTGCATTTGTTTATACGACATTTAGAAAAACTATTGTGTATTTTAATAATGTATGTCATAACATCGGTGTCGCATAGTAGTACAAAATATGTCGATGTGTCATATCACAACATTCTAGAAATATGTAACATCTACCTGACGTAAATATGCCCATACCATTGTTGTGTAATATACTCTTTATACCAGATAGTGGTGACGACAAGGAAGTTAAAAGCACGGAAAGCGGCGGAGGTACGTTCGTAACGAATTATACTCTAAATGTACCAGAAGACTGTAGCAGTGTATTAGTAAGCACGTCGATTTGTGTGCCGATACTGTGCCAAAACGGTATAACTGCATTTTATCTTCTATTAATTTTAATAACATACACAATTAAGTTAACACTATTGTATAACATTTGTGTTAGCAAAGTTAAGAACCGTAGTCACGCAAACGTTGCAGTATGTAAATCAACACGTAGTGGCGAGCATGAATAAATGTCATCATATTGGCCTTTTCTTGTCTATATTGCACTTTTGTGTTGTTTATTGAACACAATAGAGTACGGCAAATAGGTAATGTCAAACGTATGTTATGCAAGCAACGACGAAAAGACGCAAATTGTTCTTCTAGTAACTTATATTAGATAAGGATATTAATTATAATAAATAATTATTTATGGTACAATGCGTTCTTCTTTACCACACCCAGATGTCGTACCACAACAGTTGGCATATAAAAAGCAACCGTTGTGTACACCATCGTCCAAACATTTAGTCCTAGTATCAGTTACAATGTTGTAGTTTGTTAATGCATACCCATGACGTAAACACTGGTTTTATAGATTTGTTTTCGATTTCCATTATGTTGTTGTCCAAAGCAAAACAGTAATACCTGCGTACTATGCAATTTGTTTTAAGAGACGCCGCTGCATATTGTTTATATCTTACAACAATATTGCATGGGACGCTGTAATTGTTTCTCCTGCATGACGGACAGAAACACAATATTTGCGGACCTTAGTGACTACTACGTACACAAAGTAATTTTCTATTAACTTAAAACGGTAGTTTACCGATACGGTGAATTGTCTAAGTTGCTTTATTAAAAAAAACAATAGATTTACAGTATTGCAGTATATGTTATAGTTATACCAGATTACACATCGACGTCGATAATTAACAGTGTATTCCCATATAGTACACTGTATATCAAAGTGCAATTGTACCGTTCCTTGCTAAGTCAGATAATATGGTTGTTTGGTGTACTTTTAATGTAGATAGTGGTGACATGAAGAACCAGAATAAAGACAGCGATGAAGGTATGTTTGAGACGATGTCTAACCAACACGTGTTTCATGTTATTATGAAACATCCCTTAACAATATCAGGTTCACTGCTGACATTACAATACATTACAGTAAGGCAGATACCGGTTTATGATTGACCCCCTTAAATGATTGTGGCTGGTTTGTATTGCTATGTGTCTTGGTGGTAATATTGTTTTGTGAGAATCGGCATCCATAATGCATGCGGGACGTGATTGCATGCGTGGCAATTATTAATGTAAGTGACTTGTATTGCAAATGCAATTCATTGAAATTTGTGCATTTTAAATAACCGTTAGTTGGCCGCTTATTTTATTGATGGCTAAGATAAACTGTATTAAATTAATTACATTTCAAGTGTTAATGGTCATACAGTTAACTATTTCCCAAATCAAGTGTCCAACGCCAAGTTTCCATAACATTGTATAGCTAATATTTTGATGATATATATATATATATATATATATATATATATATATATATATATATATATATATATATGTCTTAGTCTGTCTTATCCGATATTGTTTACTAACTATCCGATATTGTTTACTTACTTTGTTATCGAAACGTTTTCCTTTACAATCATATAATGGCACACATAGGTCAAAACCACGTATATACATCTCAAAGGTACTCATGATCACGTTTGATATCTGCCGAGCATCCGTACATAAAATCGTCTCGAAATTGCAATTCAGTTTTTATTCTTTGAACTTTAATAAATATTGTTTATAGTAATAATAATGCAATAGTAATAATGACCAAATAGTAATAATAATAAAATACACATATAGCGTCCGATCAATTAAACATTGCTCTCGGGCGTTTTTCAAACATATACATATGCACGTAAAACGACATACTAAAAATAAACGCGTAGAACATGCAGTCTCTAAAGACATTGTGAGATAAAATTAGATCAATAGTAACACATTTTAAAATAAAATAAAAGTAATTTAAAGATATTAATTTAAACATTTCAAACACAGTGCTGCACCCTTTGCAGTCGTTGCATCGTGTTTGGTAGACCATAAAGAAGCGAGTTATCATAATCGAAACGGGATATCACTAGTGCATGAACAAGTATTTTACACGATTCATTTGGCAGATGTGGGCGAATTCACCCAATGTTTGTATTTTGTAAAAACACACCTTCACAATGTTAGCCATCAGCTACCCCATCTTCAAGCTACAGACACATATCAATCCCAAACTTCGCAAGCACGATGAAGTTTGAATTTGGTGGCCCGCTACTCTAATATACAAATCAGCTGACAGGCTGTCGCGTTTCTTCGCAGAGAAAAAAAAGATCGCCTCGGATTTCTCCATGTAAGCTTTTAACTTGTTGTTTGTCAGCCATGCAGCACTTCAGACAAACACAATTCTTCCTTATCAAGTGCCGCCACAATTAATTCATCTCGTTCAACAGTCAGGTATATATGGAAGTTGTCAGCATAACAATGATGGTTCATGCCAGTATAAGATATGGCCCTAGCACCGACCCTTGTGGGACGCCACAGACCAAGACTGATCCACGCGACTTGGCACTTCCCACTACCACCTTCTGATACCTCTTGCTTATGTATGATCTCAATTTCTCTTTCACTATTTCCCGTGAGGTTCCTTGTAAAGCGAAACAGTTGTTTTTGGTCATTCTTGCAGTTGGCAATATGTGCCGTGTAGTAGTTTTTCGTTGTATTAACCAGAATGTTATTGAAGACCACGCATTGAGCACGATACGCCTGCCGATGTATTTCAAGACGGGTTTGCATCAACTTGCGCTCAACTCGCCGTCGACGCTGTTTCTCGACCCGGAGCTCATCGGTGTACCACGGACAATCCGGTCGCAATGTTACGATCATCGTCCGCAGCGGGGCATCGTTGTCAAAAAGGCGACGTATGCGGCAACTATGTCGCCAACATATGCCACGCTGTGTGTATGATGCAAACGCCGAAAAACTACGTCTTTACGCATTCGTGCAGGCTTTGTGGCATCTACATAAATCGTGATGGCCATATGGTCACCGGATATATTTTCATGCGTGTCACATAGGCAATGGTCGTAAACACTCGGGGAGGAGGTGATCTTTGTTGTGCCATCTGTGACTAATTGACTCATGTCTCGCTCAAAGAGCATCTCCTGAAAAACGCCTTGCATCAGGATTTGATATAATATCTAGATGGAAATTCATATCACCGGTAATAACGATGTCATGTGGGTCCAGCATCACGGTATCCAAGGATGTTGACCACGGTGTCCAAGTACGTTGGCCACTGCTCGGTGAAAATATTCTTTGTGAAGCCGTTTCGCTTATATGGTGGAGGGTAGTATATCATTCCCTATCTGAACTTGGCGCCATGTGTTGTGATATAATAGTCGGCATGCTCAAAATGGGTGAAGTTATAACTTGAACTCACATTATCGGATTTCATGCTGGAGTTGTTCATTAAGCCCACACCACCACCGCGTTTCTGCCCCTGTGAAAGGCAAAGATGGCTGCACTATTACAACTGAACGTGAACGAGCTGATAGATGGGTTGAATATTTCTGTGATGTCCTGAACCACCCACAGCCAGATGAACCCGCCGACCCCCCACCAGTGCCAGATGACCTCAACATCGACACCCGTCCCCCAACAGAAGGAGAAGTTAAAAATGCCATCAAAGCTATGAAGAGTGGAAAAGCCCCATTCATGCTGAAATGTTGAAGGCCGACCTCAGTACAGCTACAAGAGTCCTGACTAACTTGTTCGACACCATTTCGATCAGATCTTTGCATTGAGAAACATCATAGAGCAGACTCTAGAATGGAACTGCCCACTGTATATCAACTTCATGGATTTCAAAAAGGCCTTTGACAGTATCCACCATGACACTCTCTGGAAGATCCTAAGATCCTATGGAGTACCTCTAAAGATTGTTTCACTGATAGAGACGTTCTACAACCACTTTGAAAGCAGTGTCATCCTTAATAATACATCGTCCGAGTGGTTCACAGTGAAATCGGGTGTTAGACAGGGATGTATCCTCTCGCCCATTCTCTTCTTGGTCGTCATCGACTGGGTTATGCGGAAAACTACATCAGATAAACCCAGGGGTATCCAGTGGACTCTCTTTTCCCAGTTAGAAGACCTCGACTTTGCTGATGACCTTGCATTTCTATCAGTAAAACTTGACCATCTGCAGGAAAAAACTGATCGATTAGAGAGATATGCAAAGCAAACTGGGCTTACCATCAATACATCCAAGACACATGTGATGAGCATCAACACCACACCAACCGCACCTGTTACCTAAATGGTGAACCACTTGAGTTTGTACAGGACTTTACTTACCTGGGTAGTCTCATCAGCAAAGACAATGGAGGCCAAAAAGACATCAAGGCAAGACTCGGAAAAGCCCGCTGTGCATTCGCCAAACTGCAGAACATTTGGAAGTCTAACCAGTACACCACCAAAACAAAGATAAGACTTTACAACAGTAATGTGACGTCCATCCTACTGTATGGCTCAGAGTACTGGCGAGTGGTAAAAGGGGACTTGGCCAAGATCGATGCGTTCCATAATAGATGCCTAAGAAAGATCTGCCGAATATTCTGGCCAAATACAATTTCTAACGTGGACCTCTATAAGAAGACGGGTTGCAACAGTGCTGTCCTCGAAATCAAACGCAGACGACTAAGATGGCTAGGGCATGTTCTGCGAATGCCCCAAGACAGCATCCCCAAAGTGGCACTGAGATGGACACCACCTGGAAAAAGGAAACGATGACGGCCAAAGATGACATGGCGACAATCAGTAATGGCCGAGCTGAAAGATATGGGGCTGTCCTGGGGTAACGCCCAGGCCTCAGCAAAAGACAGAACAGTGTGGCGAAGCATTGTTGTGGCCTTATGTCCCACTGGGGACGAAGAGGATAAGTACGTAACCACCCCGTTTCAGGGCAGGGATTAACGGTGCATCGAACTCGTAGCGACGGTTGTTGAAATGTGTAGCCAGATGGCACAGATTCTCATATCACACAATTGTTAGTGTCCATCCCAAGTCAGGCTTCTGTCAACGCTAATATCTCAATGTCCCTGGCTATGATCAGGTCAGCCAGCGATGTAGCCTCATTTCGAACTGACTGAGCATTTAGACAACACACGACAGTGGAACGACACAAGTATATTGTATAATGCAGTGTATGTTTACCAGGTGGGTTGTATTATTTCTTCTGGCAACATTTGCAGTTCGTGTAGCAAACTACAAATGATTAGTAATCCGTTTTGGGAGCGCCAGCTGTTTGCGCTTGTCTCCCCGTTTGCAACGCAATGTTCCACGGCAGGCAGACAGCCCCAAATGTCATATTACGGAATATGTTGCGTCAGAGAGACGGGGTGTGACATCCCGGGAGCCAGACCAAAGAGCTCGAATAATGTACATTGCCAATAGTGTGCCGCCAAATTGCGTAACTCCCTGGCGTTGTCAGTGAGCACCTGAAGTTAACCGCCAATTTTGTTCACGTCATGGACGGCTGATTACATTCACAAATAAACTTCTAAAATTGTAGAAAACATACAGTGTGATTACATATAAATAAAATTATACCGTGGCGAACATTGTATCGGCACGGACAAGTAGTGATGTGCGCTATCCTCAGTTCAGCGTAAACCCACTGAAACGCACAGAAATTAGCAGAGCATAATTAGGCCTGCTGCTTTTTAGGCGCTACCACTACGGATGAGTAATTTAGCATATTCTTTTACACCACATTTTAGAAATATAGAGGTCCTCATTGAATTGGCCATTCCATATAATAATATTGTTCAACGTATGCTTTCTTCTACCAGTGAGTGGTGGAAGGACGGAGTCCGAAAACACAGACAACGCCGGATGTAAGTTCGTGACGCAGATTACCTTTGAAACAGTACCGTAGCATTACAAAGGTTCATTCATATGTACCATTCGTTTCGATATATTGATTTTCGGTTTTCTAAAATATAAATTGGTAACTCGATTAGTAAATAAGGTACTGCCCGTAATTGTGTAAGCGTACAGTTAACTAATCCTTAAATTTTTCATTACAGCTACCGTAGTTTGCATATTTTGCGTTAACCAATGATGCGATTCCTGATGTCGACATATTGCATTGCTACTAAACAAGCATGTTACTTACGGTATTACTACATATCTCACATTAATTCAATATTGTAATATTTCGAAAATGGTGCTTTTGGCAACTTATAAACGATAAAATAAATATTACTGCACATTATGATTTGGTAGTGCATATCTCTAAAGGAAACATAATTTAATCACAATAAGAACATTATACTAAAACGTAAATCGTATCTCTATGAATACCTTTACATGGCATACAAATTAGAATAGGACTGACAGATCCGCTGCAATAAACGTTTTCATTCACATAGAATAATTGTGTTGGCAACAAATACCAACAATTCCTAAATTACTTATACGAATTATTAACAATATGTAGATACTATATATAATGAATGTGCCATATGTGAAATCGACCTAGAACATTAATATCGTATTCCCAAATATTGCACTGCATAGCGTGTCTGCATTACTACGTTCCTTCCTGTGATTTCTTATGTCAGATAGTGCGATGGTTTGATGTATTATTTTTGTAGTGAGTACAGAAATGAAGGACATAAGCAAAGAGAGCAAAGAAGGTATGTTTGAAGTGCCGTCTTACTAAAACATAATATATAGCAATGGTTTCACTCATTTGGCGTGTGTAGAATGCTTCGTATCATACCATTTCAACTGTTAATTTTTCTTGTCAGATTCAATGGAGGAATAAGAATAATTAGCAATAAATAAGTAACATCTCCTGCAACTCATTATGGCTTCATCATTGCATTACTATATTGCTTCGAAATTGTTATTTATAATTTCCTTGCTAATAATTTATTGTAGGGTGATACATTATAACAAATGTGGCCTTCATTAGACATATTGCTTTTATTCTACATTGACTGAAATATACTTAATTTAAATGAAACTTATTTTTTGCAACTTTTGTACACCTAGTTTATATTTAATTTACATAAATTTATTTACAACATTCCTTATTCATAAAAATTTATATATATATATATATATATATATATATATATATATATATATATATATATATACATATATTCTTCTGGCAACATTTGCAGTTCGTGTAGTAAACTACAAATGATTAGTAATCCGTGTTGGGAGCGCCAGCTGTTTGCACTTGTCTCCCCGTTTGCCACGCAATATTGCACGGCAGGCAGACAGCCCCAAACATCATAATACGGAATATGTTGCGTCAGGGAGACGGGGTGTGACACCCCTGGAGCCAGACCAAAGAGCTCAAATAATGTACATTGTCAATAGTGTGCCGCCAAATTGCGTAACTCCATGGCGTTGTCAGTGAGCACCTGAAGTTAACCGCCAATTCCGTTCACGTCATGGACGGCTGATTACATTCACATATAAACTTCTAAAATTGTAGACAACATACAGTGTGATTACATATAAATAAAATTATACCGTGACGAACACTGTATCGTCACGGACAAGTACTGATGTCCGCTATCCTCAGTTCAGCGTAAACCCACTGAAACGACAAGAAATAGCAGAGCATAATTAGGCCTGCTGCTTTTTAGGCGCTACCACTACGTATGAGTAATTTAGCATATTCTTTTACACCACATTTTAGAAATATAGAGGTCCTCATTGAATTGGCCATTCCATATAATAATATTGTTCAACGTATGCTTTCTTCTACCAGCGAGTGGTGGAAGGACGGAGTCCGAAATCACAGACAACGCCGGATGTAAGTTCGTGACGTAGATTACCTTTGAAACAGTACCGTAACATTACAAAGGTTCATTCATATGTATCATTCGTTTCGATATGTTGATTTTCGGTTTTCTAAAGAGTAAATCGTTAATTCGATTAGTAAATAAGGTACTGCCCGTAATTGTGTAAGCGTACAGCTAACTAATCCTTAAATTTTTCATTACAGCTACCGTAGTTTGCATATTTTGGGTTAACCAATGATGTGATTCCTGATGTGGACGTATTGCATTGCTACTAAACAAGCATGTTACTTACGGTATTACAACATATCTCACATTAATTCAATATTGTAATATTTCGAAAATAGTGCTTTTGGCAACTTATAAACGATAAAATCAATATTACTGCACATTATGATTTGGTATTGCATATCTCCTAAGGAAACATAATTTAATCACAATAAGAACATTATAGTAAAACGTAAATCGTATCTCTATGAATACCATTACACGGCATACAAATTAGAATAGCACTGATAGATCCGCTGCAATAAACGTTTTCATTCACTTAGAATAATTGTGTTAGCAACAAATACCAACAATTCCTAAATTACTTATACGAATTATTAACAATATGTAGACACTATGTATAATGAGTGTGCCATATGTGACATCGACCTAGAACATTAATATCGTATTCCCAAATATTGCACTGCATAGCGTGTCTGCATTACTATGTTCCTTTCTGTGATTTCTTATGTCAGATAGTGCGATGGTTTGGTGTACTATTTTTGTAGTGAGTACAGAAATGAATGACACAAGCAAAGAGAGCAAAGAAGGTATGTTTGAAGTGTCGTCTTACTAAAACATAATATATAGCAATGGTTTCACTCATTTGGCGTGTGTAGAATGTTTCGTATCATACCATTTCAACTGTTAATCTTTCTTGTCAGATTCAATGGAGGAATAAGAATAATTAGCAATAAATAAGTAACATATCCTGCAACTCATTAGGGCTTCTTCATTGCATTACTCTCTTGCATCGAAATTGTGAATTGTAATTGCCATGCTAATACTTTCTTGTAGGGTGACACATTGTGACAAATGTGGCCTTCATTAGACATATTGCTTTTATTCTACATTGACTGAAATATATTTAATTTAAATGAAACATATTTTATGTATGTGTGCGTGTGCGTGTGCGTGTGCGTGTGCGTGTGCGTGTGCGTGTGCGTGTGCGTGTGCGTGTGCGTGTGCGTGTGCGTGTGCGTGTGCGTGTGCGTGTGCGTGTGCGTGTGCGTGTGCGTGTGCGTGTGCGTGTGCGTGTGCGTGTGCGTGTGCGTGTGCGTGCGTGCGTGTGCGTGTGTGTGTGCGTGTGCTGGCGTGTGCGTGTCATTGCGTTTTGCGTGTGCGTGTGCTGTGTGCGTGTGGTGTGCGTGTGCGTGTGCGTGTGCGTGTGCGTGTGCGTGTGCGTGTGCGTGTGCGTGTGCGTGTGCGTGTGCGTGTGCGTGTGCGTGTGCGTGTGCGTGTGCGTGTGCGTGTGCGTGTGCGTGTGCGTGTGCGTGTGCGTGTGCGTGTGCGTGTGCGTGTGCGTGTGCGTGTGCGTGTGCGTGTGCGTGTGCGTGTGCGTGTGCGTGTGCTGTGCGTGTGCGTGTGCGTGTGCGTGTGCGTGTGCGTGTGCGTGTGCGTGTGCGTGTGCGTGTGCGTGTGCGTGTGCGTGTGCGTGTGCGTGTGCGTGTGCGTGTGCGTGTGCGTGTGCGTGTGCGTGTGCGTGTGCGTGTGCGTGTGCGTGTGCGTGTGCGTGTGCGTGTGCGTGTGCGTGTGGCGTGTGCGTGTGCGTGTGCGTGTGCGTGTGCGTGTGCGTGGGGCGTGTGCGTGTGCGTGTGCGTGTGCGTGTGCGTGTGCGTGTGCGTGTGCGTGTGCGTGTGCGTGTGCGTGTGCGTGTGCGTGTGCGTGTGCTGTGCGTGTGCGTGTGCGTGTGCGTGTGCGTGTGCGTGTGCGTGTGCGTGTGCGTGTGCGTGTGCCTGTGCGCTGTGCGTGTGCCTGTGCCTGTGCCTGTGCCTGTGCCTGTGCCTGTGCCTGTGCCTGTGCCTGTGCCTGTGCGTGTGCGTGTGCGTGTGCGTGTGCGTGTGCGTGTGCGTGTGCGTGTGCGTGTGCGTGTGCGTGTGCGTGTGCGTGTGCGTGGGCGTGTGCGTGTGCGTGTGCGTGTGCGTGTGCGTGTGCGGGGTGCGTGGGCGTGGGCGTGTGCGTGTGCGTGTGGCGTGTGCGTGTACGTGTACGTGTACGTGTACGTGTACGTGTACGTGTACGTGTACGTGTACGTGTACGTGTACGTGTACGTGTATCGTGTACGTGTACGTGTACGTGTACGTGTACGTGTACGTGTGCGTGTACGTGTACGTGTACGTGTACGTGTACGTGTACGTGTACGTGTACGTGTACGTGTACGTGTACGGTAACGTGTACGTGTACGTGTACGTGTACGTGTACGTGTACGTGTACGTGTACGTGTACGTGTACGTGTACGTGTACGTGTACGTGTACGTGTACGTGTACGTGTACGTGTACGTGTACGTGTATTGCTGTGCGTGTACGTGTACGTGTACGTGTACGTGTACGTGTACGTGTACGTGTACGTGTACGTGTACGTGTACGTGTACGTGTACGTGTACGTGTACGTGTACGTGTACGTGTACGTGTACGTGTACGTGTACGTGTACGTGTACGTGTATGTATGTAGACAGCATAACTCTAAATAAATGACTTTTATGACCGCTAAACACCTTGTTTGCTTTATTGTATAATTCGAAAAAAATAGGGACTATGCTAACGTTTACCGTGGTATTATTGATTCAAACATGTGAAAAATACGACATTCACACACTTTGATTGTTCATATCCAAGTCTAGATATGTTTACGAATGTGGTCGAAGAAATTGCACTTCTTTTTATGCCGCCATCTTTAAAAGCAATGGAAATTTATTTAAGTACAATCTTAGGTACGACAACGGTACAATTGTTTTAAATAATGTTGTTTTACACTTCGTGTTCAAACATTCCATGGAATGCACCATTGAATTTGTTTGATCAAGAATCAAAAGGAATTTGTTTAGATAGAAAACGAGCACTGCAATGCTTGATGTATGGAAATACTTTACAAATATGTATTGTCAAACGTTTATTTTTCAAAACTGTCCTTTACGTACATATTAATAATATATAAAATCCATAATTATATTAGTCGAAAATCCACGCAGAACATGATACGAAAATTGTAAATTTTGATTTAGTTCTTGACTATTTAGTCAGTATTTCTATGATAATAATACACATTATGCAACATTGTGGATGATTAATTTAAAACATAATTATTTTTCGCAAAATTCTATAAATGTGGAGCTCCTCGTTATTTGATTATTTACATTGAACATAATTGTGTAATGTTTTCTTTCTACCAGAACCTAGTGGAGAAAAGGAGACCGACAACAAAGCCAGCGGCGCAGGTATTCATAACATACACTACCTTAACGAATAAAAGATTTGTGTTATAAAACACTTATTCCTAAGCACGTTCACTTCGGTATATCGGTACTTGTAGTGTATTTATACACCGTGGTTGCTTCCCATCAGCAAATGTCGATACTTCCCCAAATTATGTACATGGGCCAATGATTGCCAAAGTAATTATAAGAATACGTCTTTGTAGCTAACCAAGCCTTAGATTATTCTATACAACCATCGTGTTTTGATAGTTTAGATTATTACGTATATTGTAATGTGATACCGGTTGAGGACATGCCTCTTTGCTATTCATCAAAAATAACACAATTTTGTTATATTCTTCTTCGTATTAACATAACTTTTTATTGTATTGAATTTAACGAAATGCTGACACTGCATAGCCGAACAATCAATAAAAACCAGCCATTGCACATTTTAATTTGTTATTGCATTTCCATGAAGTTAATGTAAGTATAACATATACTATAACTATAACAACTATTATTTCAGTTTTCAGATTATTTTTGCTAATAGCAATAAAATATTGCTACAAAAACATGTGTTTTACGACGAGCCACCGAGTTGCATAATTTACAATTAGCAATGGATTGCGCAGGTCGGTGCCATGACTTTTGAAATTCAAAAATATATATATTTATTAATTCCATGTCATTTTCAGTAACAAATATCGGCGGATGTATTTCAGAAATTTATTATATATTTCAAAGGTTGTTCTTCTCAATATTTCGTTTCATGGTACGTTACAATTGGATTGCGTGGTGTGTTGCAATATTTATTCGAAACCATATTTCGGTATATTACCAAGTCATATCATACAATAAAACAACTATCAATAACATTAATGTGTCGTTCGGCATGCATTAGAAGTTCTGTTAGCAGCTCAATTTAATACATGCAGGTCATTACTATTGGCTTCATATTTGTAACGATACAATCAGAGTTAGTAACACGTACACTGCGTGAACAGGCTTGTGCGTGAATTGTGTATATTATTTTTGGAATTTAGTTTATATTCTTGACTAATATATTATGATATTGTTTAATTTGAGAAGGGCATGACAATGTACAAATCTGTGACTTCAGCCTTGTTCTATCATTATCAGTACCATACCAAACACAATCCTAAATTGATTGTATATTTCAAAAGGTGTTCTTTCAGTATATTGCTACTTATCACATGGTTTAGAGATGTACAACAGAACGGCGTGGGCCGCAGTAATATTACTGTGATCGCTTCTGGATGACATTGCAACTACCACATTATGTAGAAAAATAAAACAATCACACAAAACACTCGGAATAAGATTTCCAGTTTGCGGATATATCATCAATATACCATTTCTGTGTGAATTTCTATGAAAATAATACACATTATACAACATTGTGGATGATTAATTTAAAACATAATTTTTTTTCGCAACATTCTATAAATGTGGAGCTCCTCCGTTATTTGATTATTTACATTGAACATAATTGTGTAATGTATTCTTTCTACCAGAATCTAGTGGAGAAAAGGAGACCGACAACAAAGCCAGCGGCGCAGGTATTCATAACATACACTACCTTAACGAATAAAAGATTTGTGTAATAAAACACTCATTCTTAAGCACGTTCACTTCGGTATATTGGTACTTGTAGTGTATTTAAACACCGTGGTTGCTTCCGATCAGCAAATGTCGATACTTCCCCAAATTATGTACATGGGCCAATGATTGCCAAAGTAATTATAAGTTTACGTATTTGTAGCTAACCAAGCCTTATATTATTCTATACAACCATCTTGTTTTGATAGTTTAGATTATTACGTATATTGTAATGTGATACCGGTTGAGGACATGCCTCTACAAGTACCAATATACCGAAATAACACAACTTTGTTATATTCTTCTTCGTATAAACATAACTTTTATTGTTTTGAAATTAACGAAATGCTAACAGTGCATAGCCGAACAATCCACAACAAACAACCATTGCACATTTTAATTTGTTATTGCATTTCCATGAAGTTAATGTAAGTATAACATATACTATAACTATAATAACAATTATTTCAGTTTTCAGATTATTTTTGCTAACAGCAATAAAATATTGCTACAAAAACATGTGTTTTAAGACGAGACACCGAGTTGCATAGTTTACAATTTGCAATGGATTGCGCAGGCCGGTGCCATGACTTTTGAAATCTCCTGGCAAGAAGAAAACATACTATTTCACAACCTTAGCGACTACCATCAATTCAAAAATATATATATATTTATTAATTCCATGTCATTTTCAGTAACAAATATCGGCGGATGTATTTCAGAAATGTATTATATATTTCAAACGTTGTTCTTCTCAATATATCGTTTCATGGTACGTTACAATTGGATTGCGTGGTGTGTTGCAACATTTATTCGAGACCATATTTAGGCGTATTACCAAGTCATATCAAACAATAAAACAACTAGTGTCGTTCGGCATGCATTAACAGTTCTGTTAGCAGCTCAACTTAAAACAGGTCATTACTATTGCCTTCATATTTGTAACGATATAATCAGTGTTAGTAACACGTACACTGCGTGAACAGGTTTGTGCGTGAATTGTGTATATTATTGTTGGAATTTAGTTTATATTTGTAATTATTATACTATGATTATTTTTTAATTTGAGAAGGGCATGGCAATGTACAAGTCTGTGACTTCAGCCGTGTCTGTCATTATCAGTAGCTTACCACACACACACCTAAATTGATTGTATATTTCAAAAGGTGTTCTTTCAGTATATTGCTACATATCACATGGTTTAGAGATGTACAACAGAACGGCGTGGGCCGCAGTAATATTATTGTGATCGCTTCTGGATGATATTGCAACTACCACATTATGTAGAAAAATAAAACAATCACACAAAACACTCGGAATAAGATTTCCAGTTTGCGGATATATCATCAATATACCATTTCTGTGTGAATTTCTATGAAAATAATACACATTATACAACATTGTGGATGATTAATTTAAAACATAATTTATTTTCGCAACATTCTATAAATGTGGAGCTCCTCCGTTATTTGATTATTTACATTGAACATAATTGTGTAATGTATTCTTTCTACCAGAATCTAGTGGAGAAAAGGAGACCGACAACAAAGCCAGCGGCGCAGGTATTCATAACATACACTACCTTAACGAATAAAAGATTTGTGTAATAAAACACTCATTCTTAAGCACGTTCACTTCGGTATATTGGTACTTGTAGTGTATTTAAACACCGTGGTTGCTTCCGATCAGCAAATGTCGATACTTCCCCAAATTATGTACATAGGCCAACGATTTCCAAAGTAATTATAATATTTCGTATTTGTAGCTAACCACGAACTAAGATTATTATATACAACCATCGTGTTTTGATAGTTTAGATTATTACGTATATTGTAATGTGATACCGGTTGAGGACATGCCTCTTTGCTATTCATCAAAAATAACACAATTTTGTTATATTCTTCTTCGTATTAATATAACTTTTTATTGTTTTGAAATTAGCGAAATGCTGACAGTACATAGCCGAACAATCCACAAAAACCTACCAATGCACATTTTAATTTCTTATTGCTTTTCCATGAAGTTTATGTAAGTATAACATATACTATAACTGTAACTACTATTATTTCAGTTTTCAGATAATTTTTGCTCTCAGCAATAAAATAATGCTAGAAAAACATGTATTTTACGATGAGACACCGAGTTGCATAGTTTACAATTTGCAATGGATTGCGAAGGCCGTTGCCATAACTTTTGAGATCTCCTGGCAAGAAGAAAACATACTATTTCACAACCTTAGCGACTTCCATGAATTCAAAAATATATATTTTTATTAATTCCATGTCATTTTCGGTAAAAAATATCGGTGGATTAATTTCAGAAATTTATCATATATTTCAAACGTTGTTCTTCTCAATATATCGTTTCATGGTACGTTACAATTGGATTGCGTGGTGTGTTGCAACATTTATTCGAGACCATATTTAGGCGTATTACCAAGTTATATCATACAATAAAACAACTATCAATAACATTAATGTGTCGTTTGGCATGCATTAGCAGTTCTGTTAGCAGCTCAACTTAATACATGCAGGTCATTACTATTGGCGTCATATTTGTAACGATATAATCAGTGTTAGTAATACGTACACTGCGTGAACAGGCTTGTGCGTGAATTGTGTATATTATTTTTGGAATTTAGTTTATATTCTTGACTAATATATTATGATATTGTTTAATTTGAGAAGGGCATGACAATGTACAAATCTGTGACTTCAGCCTTGTTCTATCATTATCAGTACCATACCAAACACAATCCTAAATTGATTGTATATTTCAAAAGGTGTTCTTTCAGTATATTGCTACTTATCACATGGTTTAGAGATGTACAATAGAATGGCGTGGGCCGCAGTAATATTATTGTGATCGCTTCTGGATGACATTGCAACTACCACATTATGTAGAAAAATAAAACAATCACACAAAACATTCGGAATAAGATTTCCAGTTTGCGGATATATCATCAATAAACCATTTCTGTGTGAATTTCTATGAAAAAATACACATTATGCAACATTGTGGATGATTAATTTAAAACATAATTGTTTTCGCAACATTCTATAAATGTGGAGCTTCTCCGTTATTTGATTATTTACATTGAACATAATTTTGTAATGTTTTCTTTCTACCAGAACCTAGTGGTGAAAAGGAGACCGAAAGCAAAGCCAGCGGCGCAGGTATTCATAAAATAGACTACCTTAACGAATAAAAGATTTGTGTTATAAAACACTCATTCCTAAGCACGTTCACTTCGGTATATTGGTATTCGTAGTGTATTTATACACCGTGTTTGCTTCCGATCAGCAAATGTTGATACTTGCCCAAATGATGTACATAGGCCAATTATTTCCATGTACATAGGTAATTATAAGATTACGTATTTGTAGTTAAACAAGCCTTAGATTATTCAAAACAACTATCGTGTTTTTGTTTTTGTTATATTCTTGTTCGTAGTAATATAAGTTTTTATTCTTTTGAAATTAACGAAATGCTGACAGTGCATAGCCGAACAATCCACAAAAACCTACCAATGCACATTTTAATTTGTTATTGCATTTCCATGAAGTTAATGTAAGTATAACATTATACTATAACTATAACAACTATTATTTCCGATTTCAGATTATTTTTGCTCACAGCAATAAAATAATCCTAAAAAAAACGTGTTTTGACGATGAGACACCGAGTTACATAGTTTAGAATTGGCAATGCGTTGCGCAGGCCGGTGCCATAACTTTTCATATCTCCTGGCAAGAATAAAACTTTCAACTTCACAACCTTTGCGACTACCATGAACTGAAAATATATTATCTTTTTATTAATTCCAAATCATTTTCAGTAACAAAAATCCACGGATGAATGTCAGAAATTGAATGTATATTTCAAACGTTGTTCTTCTCAATATTTCGTTTCCTGGTACGTTACAAATGGATTGCGGTGTTTTCGAAGCTATTTTTAGGCGTATTACCAAGTCGTGTCATATTTCTACAACAAAACCACTATCAATAACAATAAAATGTCGTTCGGCCTGTATTAGCAGTTATGTTAGCAGCTCAACGACAAAATGTAATCTTGCTAATCAGATACTGTGTTCTCATTTGAATCATTTGCAAGAAAGGATACCGGTTTATTGTTAGCTATTGGAAATAATTCCCTAATGAGTATTAACATATATGTTGATTTCAATAATATATTGTATAGATGATAATATATAAACATACGTGACCTTTTTTGGAAATTATTTAAAAATAAATGTTGACGAAATCTAATTAACGTAATTTTGTTTCTCAAAATAAACGTTGGTGAGATTACCTTAGTTTAAATATTGAAGATGAAATTGACGAATGTATTTAACCTATATATATATATATATATATATATATATATATATATATATATATATATATATATATACAATTTAAGTTGACATTTATGAATCGATACCTTTATTCACAATGGAGATGTAGATGAAATTTACTCGTATGGCAGTTACTCATCTTGCTTGCCTTCTATTGCTTAATTTGAAACAGACGCTGTTGTTTTAGTAATTTTGTTTTATTAAACTATACATTTCATATAATGTACCGTTGTAGCAGTTGTATCTAGAGTCAACAGGAATACAGGTTACCGCGATACAGAACTGCTTTTTTGAAAATAATTATAGTGTGTTATTAGGTAAATCAAATACACAAGCACGTGCTACGAAACACATTCTTGCAATGCCATGTACGTGCAATAGCATGATATATCCTTTCTGTATCTCGTTTGATTGTAATCATGATCATGTATGTCATCGTTTGTTTTTACATTAATCTCTTTTGACAACCGCTATTTACACCCATATTCATAGCACTTGCGATCTTTTGTAATATTTGTCAAGAATCCATGCAGGACACAATAGGAAAATAGCAGTTGTATTCATGAACATTTAGCAAGTATCGTCTATGTTAATAATACCTATGATGACACCGTTGTGGGTGAGTACTATATTCTACTTAGACTTTTAGAGTATTTCATTTCACAACATTCTCGAGAAGTGCTGCACTTCCGTGATTTTGTTATTTGCATTTAATGTAACTTGGTAATGTATTCTTTCACTAGAAACTGGTGACGACAAGAAGTCCGAAAGTAAACCCGGAGACTTAGGTACGTTCATTCTACAATTCACCCTTTTATTATAAAACAGTTATTCCTAATCACATTCCCTTGAGTATGTGTTATTCGAATAATATTGTCACCGCTTCTGGATGACATTACATCTACCACATATTGTCAATAAATAAATAAATCACTCAAAACACTCGGAATACGAGTCACAGTTTGCGGATATATTATCAATATACCGTTACTGTGTGTCATGGTTATAGCATATATGATATTAATAATAAAACAGATTATTTTCAAACAGAATATCGCATAGCGTCTTTGAAATGTTATATTCCTTGCTGTGGTGTTTTGTGTCATACATTATTGGCGAATTATTTTTCTAGGGATTCTTGACTTAGATATCCTGAACAAAGAAACCGATGAAGGTATGGTTAATGCGACGTCTGTGCAATAATGAAACAAACTTGGATCTTTTACTGTTTTGTCATATCCCAAACTTACCCGAATATGGTTAAAGATATTAAACTTGTTTATATAGCACGATATTGTATGCAAACGTATGTCTGAGGTGACATATTTGTATTACGAAACAATCTTTAATTACAGTGGCTTTATTCGGCGTATTCAGAATCAATTTGCTTCACTCAAAACATCTAATAACTTATATCAAGGGATGACATTCCTAAATTGATTATATGTTTCATATTTGTTCAATATTTCCTTACATGTTACATTACGTAACCCCTGCAGCTCATTGCGACTTCTTGATTGTATCGTTTGCTTGATTCGAAATTGTTAGGAGTCATCGACTTTGTTAATTATGGCATATATGTTGCCTAAAATAATGTATTGTACCAGTGGTAATATATCACATTAGAGACCTTTATTGGGATTTTGTAATAAGAAATGTTAATTGAAATTCATCTAATTTAAAGTGTATCGTCAACTTAATGTAACCGTAGTTGTTATTGTCTGAATGCTATTACTGAATTTGAAATGCCTGAATTTATTGTAACTTATCAAATTACATTTTAAAAGTAGTTAGCCCATGCATGCATTCCATACTAAATTTATATTTATAACTCATTTATTGATGAAACTGACTGTTATGGCAGTTACGCTTTGCTTGCGGTCTTGAATATTGTGAAATAAACGCGGAGGATGTTGTTATTTTGATTTTTACCGCAATATATATTTCATACAATGACCCACTGTAGCACTTGTATTAAGATTAAGCACGAATACAGTTTACCCTGCAACAATTAGTTATATACAAATGATGTTAGAAAGAAGTGATAGGCTGTCAAATATACACTAACCAGCATAAGCAAAGTATATTGCATTGTCATTTATGTGCAACACATTTCCTATCTGTATAACTGCTGACCGTAATAGTTTATATTATCATTTGTATTTCATTACTCTGTATTTTCATTGGAAACAATTTAAGGCGACACTTTCAAAACATTCGTTTACACACATACGTATAGCACCCGCGATCTCGGGTAATGTTGTTCGACAATCCATGCAGAGCACAATAAGAACATCGCAATAGTACTTTTCATGAACATATTGTGTAAGTATTGTCTCTGGAATAATACTTTCAATGTGGGTTGGTATTTTATAATATTTCCTATCGCAACATTATTACTATCGGTGCTGCTCCATGACTTAATTATTTGCATTTACTATTGTTAAATGTGTTTTTTCTACCAGAAACTGATGGAGCAAAAAACAAAGCCAGCGGCGATGGTATGTTAATGACGTAGATTAACGAATCATCTTTAAATTAGTCCTTTTATTATAAAACATACAATCCTCGGCACATTCATTTCTGTATATTGTATTCGTTTTCCCATATGCAATTATGCTGTAAATATCGATACAGCCTAAATTTATGTGTTTTGTAACTTTCGAGTGCTTCCAATGTGTTTTGCATATTATTACTTTACCGTACATTGCCCAAAGCAATACATTATTGCCAGAACGTAAAGTATGTTTTTCTAATATCTACGAAATAATTATTTACATGATTTACAATACAAAACTGGATTGTATGAGCCGGTGTAATATTCGCTTGAGAGCTCCTGTCCAAACACACATCACAACTGTAAGACTACCACATACTCAAGCCCTATTTCATTTAAAGAAAACTGTTTAATAACAAATATCAACGGATTTAATTCCTAAATTGATTATGTATTACACATATTGTGTGACATGTTACATGGCTTAAAATTTACAACAAGATGGCTTGGGCCGCAGTAATAACAACGTGACCGCTTCTGGCTGATATTGCAACTAACACATTATGCACATATCTAAAACAATCATTCAAAACAATCGGTTTACCAAAGAATAAGTTTCCCAAGTTGCGGATATATTATCAATATTACGTTACTGTGTGCCATGGTTATCGAATATGTGATCTCGATAATAAAAAAACGTGTGTCGTCAACCCACTGTAACCGTAATTGTGATTATCCTAATGCTATTCCTGAATTTGAAAGACCTGAAATTATTGTATCTTATCTAGTTGCATTTTAAGATTAGTTATCCCATGCCTTGTTGCCACACTAAATGTATATATATATATATATATATATATATATATATATATATATATATACACGCAATGTATATCGACGACTGCCAGACGCACGCACGCACACACACACACACACACACACACACACACACACACACACATTTAGTGTGGCAACAAGGCATGGGTTGACTACTCTTAAAATGCAACTAGATAAGATACAATAATTTCAGGCCTTTCAAATTCAGAATTAATTTGCTTCACTCAAAACATATAATAACGTCTTTGAAAGGTTATATTCCTTGCTGTGGTGTTTTGTGTCATACATTATTGGCGTATTCTTTTTCTAGGGATTCTTGACTTAGATATCCTGAACAAAGAAACCGATGAAGGTATGGTTATATATATATATATATATATATATATATATATATATATATATATATATATATATATATATATATATATATGATTTATTGATGAAACTTTGTTTTTTGGAAGTCATGCTTTTCCTGCGGTCTTGTATATTTTGACACAAACGCAGAAGAGGTTGTTATTTTCATTGTTTACCAAAATATATATTTCATACAGTGTACCACTGCAGCAGTTTTATTAAGAGTAAGCAGGACTACAGTTTACACTGCAACAATTATTCATATATAAATTATATTACAAAGAAGTGATAGGCAAATCAAATACACACTAACCTCCATACGCAAAACATTTTGTATTGTCATTTGTGTGCTACATGTTTCCTTTCTGTATAACTGCTGACAGAAATAGCATATATTATCATTTGTATTTTATTAGCCTGTCTTTTTATTGGAAATGATTTAAGGCGACATATTGACCAATGTTTTTTCAAAACATTTGTTTGCACACATACTTTTTACGACATATTGTGTTAGTAAGTACATCATTGTGGGTTAGTATTTTATAATATTTCATACCGTAGCATTATAAATACACGGTACTGCTCCATGACTTAATCATTTGCGTTTACTATTGTGTAATGTGTACTTTTTAACAGAAAGTGGTGGCGACGCGGTGGTCGAAAACAAAGGCAGCGGCAATGGTAAGTTAGTGACGTAGATTAACGATTCACCTTTAAACTAGCCCTTTTATTACAGAACCTGCCATCCTCGGCACATTCATTTCGGTATATTGATATTGGTTTTTCCATATGCAATTATGCTGTAAATATCGTACACTTGTGTACTTTGTGTAAATTTCGAGTATTTTTTGTGTATTTTGTATATGTTACTTAACCGTATATTGCCCAAAGCAATATGTTAATGCCTGTATGAATAGTAAGCCCATGCCTTGTTTCCATACTACATTTGTATTTATATATGATTTATTGATGAAACTGGCTGTTAGAGCATGTACGCTTTTCTTGCGGTCTTTGAAACAAACGCTCAAGATATTGTTATTTTCATTTTGTACCACAATATATATTTCATACAGTGTACCATTGCGGCACTTTTATTAAAGGTAAGCAGGCATACACTTTACCCTGCAACAATTAGCTACATAAAAATGGTATTAGAAAGAAGTGATAGGCAAATCAAATGCACACTAACCTGCATACACAAAACATTTTGCATTATCCTTTGTGTGCAACACATTTCCTTTCTTTGTAACTGCTGACAGTAATAGTATATATTATCATTTGAATTGATTAGCCTGTCTTTTTATTGGAAACAATTTAAGGCGGCATATTGGCAAATGCTTTTTCAAAACATTTGTTTGCACGCATACCTTTTATGACATATTATATTAGTAAGTATTGTCTTTGGGATAATATTTACAGTACACCATTGTGGGTTAGTATTTTAGTATATTTCGTATCGTAGCATTATAAATACGCGGTACTGCTCCATGATTTATTATTTACATTTACAATTGTGTTAATTATTCTTTTTTGCCAGAGATTGGTGGAGACGCGGAGGCTGAAAACAAAGCCAGCGGCGATGGTATGTAGATTAACGATTCACCTTTAAATGAGTCCTTTTATTACAAAACCTGCCATCCTCGGCATATTTATTTCGATATATTGGTATTGTTTTTTCCATATGCACTTATGCAACAAATATCGATACAGCCTAAACTTATGTGCTTCGTGTAAATTTCGAGTACTGTCAGTGTGTTTTCCATATGTTACTTAACCGTACATTGCCCAAAGCAATACGTGAATGCCATAACGTAACATACGTTATTCTATTATCTATGAAACAATTATTTACATGATTTACAATTCAAAACTGGATTGTATGGGCCGGTGCAATATTCGCTTCAGCGTTCCTGTCCAAACACAAATCACAACTGTAAGATTACCACGAAGTGAAACCCTATTTCCTTTTTTTAATTTGTAATACCAAATACTAACGGATTAAATTCCTAAATTGATTGTATATTTCAAAATGTATTCTTTTTCGTTGTTGTGTGTTGGCTTACAATTTATAACGGGATGACGTGGGCCGCAGCAATAACAGTTTGATCGCTTCTGGCTGACACTGCAACTACCACCATTATGTACATAACTAAGATGATCTTTCCAAAGAATACAATTCCCAAGTTGCCGATATATTATCAATATTCCGTAACTCTGTGCTATAGTTTTCGAATATGTGATCTTGATCATACAAAACGTGTGTCGTCAACCTAATGCAACAGTAGTTGTGATTATCTTAATGCTATTACTGAATTTGAAAGGCCTGAAGATATTGTCGCTTATCTGATAATAAAAAGAAATATTTCCAAACATAATATCGCATAGCGTCTTGGAACTGTTACATTATTTACTGATGTATTGTGACATACATTACGATGGTTTGACGCATTCTTTGTCTAGGGATTCTTGGCATAGATGTCCTGAACCTGAACGTTTAACGCGACGTCTGTGGAGTAATGAAACAAACTTTTATGTTTGACTGTTTTGTCACATCCCAAACTTATCCCAATATGGTTGAACATATTAAGCTTGTTTATATAACACGATATTGTAGGAATATCTATGTGTGATGTGATGTGTTTCTTCTATGAAACAATCTCTAATTGCAGTGGCTTTATTCGGCGTATCCAGAATCAATTTGCTTCACTCAAAACATATAATAACTTGAGATAAAATTCCAAAATTTAGTACATGTTTCATAATTGTTTCTTTTCAACATTTTCTTTCATGTGACACTACGTGACCCCTGCAGCGCATTGCGGCTTCTTGGTTTTATCGTTTTCTTGATTCGAAATTGTTAGGAGTCAAACAGTGTACCATTGCAGCAGTTTTATTAAGAGTAAGCAGGAATACAATTTACCCTGCAACAATTAGTCATGTAAAAATGATATTAGAAGAAGTGATAGGCAAATCATACGCACACTAACCTGCATCCGCAAAATGTTTTGTATTGTCATTTGTGTGCAAAGCATTTCCTTTCTTTGCAACTGCTGACAGTAATAGTATATATTATCATTTGTATTTTATTAGCCTGTCTTTTTATTGGAAATAATTTAAGGCGGCATATTGGCAAATGCTTTTTCAAAACATTTGGTTGCACACATACCTTTTATGACATATTATATTAGTAAGTATTGTCTTTGCAGTAATATTTATAGTACATCATTGTGGGGTAGTATTTTAGAATATTTCATATCGTAGCATTATAAATACACGGTACTGCTCCATGACTTAATTATTTGCATTCACTATTGTGTAATGTGTTCTTTTTTGCCAGAGATTGGTGGAGACGCGGCGGCTGAACACAAAGCCAGCGGCGATGGTATGTAGATTAACGATTCACCTTTAAATTAGTCATTTTATTACAAAACCTGCCATCCTCGGCATATTTATTTCGATATATTTGTATTGTTTTTTCCATATGCAATTATGCAACAAACATCGATACAGCCTAAACTTATGTGCTTTGTGTAAATTTCCAGTATTGTCAGTGTGTTTTCCATATGTTACTTAACCGTACATTGCCCAAAGCAATACATGAATGTCAGAACGTAACACGCGTTATTCTATTATATATGAAACAATTATTTACATGATTTACAATACACAACAGGATAGTATGGGCCGGTGCAATATTCGCTTGAGAGCTCCTGTCCAAACTAACATCACAACTGTAAGACTACCATGTACTCAAACCATATTTCATTTAAAGAAAACAGTTTCTTTAATAACAAATATCAATGGATTAAATTCCTAAATTGATTGTATATTTTAAAAGGTATTCCTTTTCATTATTGTGTGACACATTATATAGCTTACAATTTCCAAAGGGATGGCGTGGGCCGCAGCAATTTGATCGCTTCTGGCTGACATTGCAACTACCACCATTATGTTTACATAACTAAGACGATCACTCAAAACACTCGCTTTACAAAATAATATAATTCCCAAGTTGCGAATATATTATCAATATTCCGTTACTCTGTGCTATAGGTATCGAATATATGATCTCGATAATAAAAAAATGTATCCACACACAACATCGCATAAAAGTGTTTATTATTATTATTTGCTGTGCTGTATTTTGCCATACATTACGATGGTTTGCCATATTTACCCATGATCTTCCAGAATCCCTCGCGGCAAATCATATCGAATGCCTTGGTGAGATCAACAAATGCTGTGAAAAGATAACGATGTTCTCTTGGTACTTCTCCTCTAGTTGTCGTGCTGTAAAAAGTGCACCATTAGACGATTCAGGAGCACTCGTGCAAATATCTTTCCTGCAATTGAGAGGAGAGATATGTTACAGTGGTGGTCGCAGCACTACCAGTTACCTTTTCTCTTGTAGAGGTGGACAATAGAGGCATCATTGAATTCCTGCACTCCAGATTGCTTCAAATAGTTAATTGATCTTAATGGCTAACCGTGTGCCACCAGCCTTGTACGTTTCCGCAGGGGTGGCATCAGATCCAGGAACCTTGCCACTTGAATGTGCTGCTATGGCCTTCTCTACCTCAGCTACAGTAGGCTGATCATCAAGAGATATGTTCATCTTCACCTGGGGTAGCTGAGCTATCACGTCCTCGTTTATATGTGAGGGGCGATTTTGTACATGTACAGTCTTCGGCCCATATGTGTAGGATATCTGCTTTGTTTGTGAGTAGTGTAGATTCGTCAGCATTTCACAGTGGGAACGATCATGTGGTCTGTATACCACACATGGTCTTCAGAGCATCGTAGAACCGTTTTGTGTTGTTGGTATCTGCGTAATGCTGGATCTATTCCGCCTTTTTTCTGTACCAAGCATTCTGCATTTCTCTGAGCTTTGTTTGGACATTGCACCGAGTGGAGTTGTAAGCATCCTTCTTTGACTGAGAACATTGGTCATTTGCGAAAGCTCTTTAGAGTCGGTGTTTCTCGTCTGGAAGAGCCTGAATTTCTGTGTTGCTCTGGTCAAACCATTCCTGGTGTTTGCGCATTGAAGGGCCAAGATGCACCTTGGAAGTTGAGTACAGTACGTCCCTAACCGCACACCAGTTTGCTTCAATGTCGCTAGAAGCCAAGCTGAAGTCTACTAATTTATCTTCTAGGTCCCTCATAAAAATCTGCCTGATTGGTTCATGCTGAAGCTTGTCGACGTTAAGCCTCTTCGTAGTTACTTCCCTTGGGGACATCGCTTGGTTCGAATACGGATGGTGAGTATGGATGCAAGCGGTCTGTGGTCTGTCCACTCTAACATCTTGTCTATCCTTCCTTCTGGTGATGACAAAGTGTCAAGTGCCAGTGTCTGGATCCAAGACATCCTGTTTCGATGGGGCAGGCGGAATACAGTGTTCGTGATGAGCAATTCATGTTCTGCGCAAGTTCTTAGCAGCAGTAGCCCATTGCTGTTGTGTTTTCCGACACCGTTTTTTCCTAGGACACCCTCTCAGGTCATGTGGTCAGTGCCAATCATACGCAACTCTGTCCGTTATTGTTTTTGTTTCAGTTCATCTTTGAGTACTTTTAGACTGCAACTGTTATAAATATAAGTTATATACAACATGTGTTAACAAATGCTGGATATAATGATTAAATACGACGTAACCAGATAACGGGACATTGGTAGTTGACGGTACGTAAACAAACTTGTGTAACAGCGCACCTGGATGATTAGTTTATTAGGTTTCCCATTGAAACATGATTGCATGGCCCGCTGCAATTTTCTTTCGAGCGCTTCTGGCGCTCAACATCTTTCAAAACACATAATAGTTCTACTATAAAATAATCTTAATAATATTGGCTGGTTTCGGCATGCGTTGATTGTTTTGTTAGCTGTTATATCTTACTCATCTCACAAACTAAAAACTCATCTTATTTATATGTTACAATGCTAAAATGTGTATGGCCAATAAACAACAAAAGACAAACACAAACAAATGAAATGTCTAAATTGCCGATATATTTTAAAAGTTGTTATTATAAATAATTCATCACTACATATTGTGGTTATACCAGATAAGACATTGACTTTAAGAATAACATTTAATATATTCCCAAACATTACATGGGATATCGCATTGCTTGCTGTGATGTTCTTGGTGTCCGACATTGCAAGGATGCTATGGTTCATCGTCTGACAATGACACACGCAATTTCTGCCTGTGTTTCTTTCGGCGTTTTCAAAACCATTTTTCATTCACTCAAAACACTTAATTGATACTATCAACGGACTGGATTCCTAAATTTATTACAAATTTCAAAATTAGTTCGTTTAAATATTTCGTTACTACACCTTAAGGTTATGCCAGATAAGATATCGACCTCGAAATTTCCAACCATTACATTGCATAGCACGTTTGAAATGTAGGATTCCTTGTTGTGATGTATAATTTCCGACATTACGATGATTTGATATTGTCTTTATGTAGAGAATCCAGATACGACCTTCGAAAGCACAGAAACCGATGAAGGTATGTTTCACGTGACGTCATACTAACACATGCACTATTTCAATTATGAAACAACTTTTAATGACATTTGTTTCATTTGACATATGTCTATGTTGTTAGGTGCTCCACTGCAAATGTTCAACTTAATTTTTCTGCAGTTTGACTAATTTGCTCAAAATGAGGTACACCTGTTTTTTGATAACCCCCGCAGCTCATTGAGGCTTCTTGGTTGCATTGCCATCGTGCTTCGAAATCATGCAGAATTAAACCTCATACATTTTTGGTATTTGTTTTCCATATCCTGTACAATAATGAAAATAAAAAGAGGCATGTTTCGATATATACCACATATTTACGAATGTGGTCGACTACATGTCACTTATTTGCACACAAAGATTGTAACCGAATGAAAATTGGTGTTGCTGCATTATTGGTATATATGACAATATGTACACAATTTCAACATTTTTAATATTGCCTAGCAAATTTTAAATGTAACATTCCTTGCTGCCACGATTCGTCTCAGGTACTAAAATGCATTCATGTATTCTCTCTGTAGGGATTCTTGGTTTACTGGGCGAATCCATCGAGAAAGGTATGTTTGAAATTAGGTCAGTAGGGTATTCCGAAACAAGTGGTGTTTAATATTTTATCACTTCCCACATATTTTAAAATATTGTAGAAGACATTTTAACAAGATTTTTTTATAACACGATTGTATACGAAGTATGTTTGAGGTGACGATTTTCCAGGACATACAACATTTCTGCTATTCAACAAGTTTTAATGGCATTGGTTCCAATCGGCATGTGTTGATTAAATCGTCCGCTGCTCCTGTTTAAATGCTCATCTTACTTATAGTTTACAATGTTGAAGAAATGTGTTTACAAAATTAATAATAAACATCAAATATTTGTGAAACGGACCATGATGAAAGTAGATGGTGTCTTGATGACAAAGGCATACAACATTGCTTAATCTTACACACAATATTGCTTTTTCTTGTTGGCAAACCTTTCAGGAGTACTGAATACAGAACAACTTAGTTTAATAACAGTTTTTACCCAAATGCCGTGAGATATTTGAACCGTCAGTTGCACTATTCTTATGTCGCCATGTTCATTTATTGCTTGCTCACTTACTACGTATTATTTATTTATTTATTATTTGTGTATTTTAACGGATATACCACATAAATCTGGCATATTAGTTGTTTTTGCTTTACATTTTGATGTGCTATTATGCGTTATTTTGTAAGTTTAGTTTATGTCGTCATGCCTATTCTGTCACTATTAATTTATTTAGTTATTTATTCGCGAAATACTTACAACTTTTAACTGTTAGCTTAGTTATATGTAGCCAGTTAACTAATTAGCTGATATTGTCTTAAAAAGGTAAGGTTTTATATAGCGCAGTATCCGGCGACAGGACTGCTCAAAGCGCTTTTACATTTTACTTCTCTGACAGACCGTGTCAACTTCTCTGGGAAGCATTCAGCCATATGCTGCAATTAATGCACGAAGGTAGCTCGTACACACATCCAACACCGTCTATAGCCAGGTACTCATTTATACAGCTGAGTGACTGGACCAATATTGAGTGAAACACTTGCCCAATGTTTTAACACCACAGAACAGGATTCAAACCCGGGTTCTCATGGTTGAAAATCCGAAGCTTTACCCCTGAACCATTGCGCTCTTTAAATACACGATTATGCGGTTTTCTTTACAAACGATATTCATATTATGTCGCCAAGGTGAACTTTATATGTAATACATGCACAATTATCCTATTACCCACTTGTCAGTTGGCTGCACAATTTACACCTTACATAGCTTAGTTTTATAATATTAAGTGTATAGCGGATGTAACTAAAGTGTGTGTACGTGTGTGTGTGTGTATATATATATGTGTGTGTGTGTGTGTGTGTGTGTGTGTGTGTGTGTGTGTGTGTGTGTGTGTGTGTGTGTGTGTGTGTGTGTGTGTGTGTGTGTGTGTGTGTGTGTGTGTGTGTGTGTGTGTGTGTGTGTGTGTGTGTGTGTGTGTGTGTGTGTGTGTGTGTGTGTGTGTGTGTGTGTGTGTGTGTGTGTGTGTGTGTGTGTGTGTGTGTGTGTGTGTGTGTGTGTGTGTGTGTGTGTGTGTGTGTGTGTGTGTGTGTGTGTGTGTGTGTGTGTGTGTGTGTGTGTGTACTTACTATATGTGTGTTAACACCAAGACGCATAAATTCCTTTTGCATTTTAATGTTACTTGGTAAGAAGCTTACTTACTCTGACTTGTATTTTGTAATGTTGATTATCAATATATCGTTAATATATATTATTGTTATACCAGATATGACATCATCAAGAGTAAATAGCGTATTTCCAAACATCCTATTATATTGCATTTTATATATGTTTTAAACTTTTCTGATGTTCCGTGTCCGACATTACGATGATTTGATATTTTGGCTTTGTAGGAAATACTGAGAAGGAGGTCGAAAACAAACCAACCA
>JAODUO010000561.1:42500-107500 GCA_025642075.2 Ridgeia piscesae
AACGTTGCCGGTACATACACTATTATGTTATTATATTTTTGTTTTATTCGAGTGTATGTTCGCGAAAGAAGGTATGTTTATACACTACTACCATCAGTGCAACGTTGCGAAAATAAAACTGATAAATTTTGGTATTTAGTCTTTTTGTTAGTAATACTTACCGCACAAAGTCTTTCCGAAAATGTAACATATGTTTATTTCATTCGCGTTTATGCGCATACGTCGGAAACTAGATCATGCGTTATATAAAAAATGGCGGATGCATCTAGATCGCAAAGCCTTCTTTTCAAATATTGAGGAGCATTATCATAGATGACTCTCCACTGAATTTGACCGAAGACAGAAGATGCACACGGCTGAAGAGGTAGAGTTGGGAAGCTTGCGGATGTTATTGAATAAGTAAGTAGTCACATCTTCTATTGATTCCAATCGAACTAATCCTTGTGTCACAACGTACTGTAGCAATGTTGTTCTATGTAAGTTTTACGGAATTGTTTCATGAACAACATGGGCGCAGTATTAGATAAGACAAATCAGATACGTTTATTTATTATATGTTATTAACTTTACAGTTGGATTGTATATTCACAATAAAATCAACAATTCCACACAACATCATACAATTATAGAATGGTAAAACATCTTGTAGAAATAATCATTGGAAATATTTTATGTCATCAAAATAACGCATATTCATTAAAAACAATTAACGTAACAACAAATTATTCTAAAACATATTAAAACGGTAATACTATTAAACTGTATGTTAAAATACTTGCCCATCATTAGCCGTTCTGACAATATTCCAAACACTACTAAAACTAAGAGTTGTTTTGTGTTCCCCTTTGAATTTCACGCTTTGTGGTCACTACGCTGTAGGCTTACATTTTTCCGGCGTTAGAAACGTTCCGGTTGACGTTTCTGCGCATGCGCGATATATGTAAAATCATCAATGAGCAGCGAAAAGACAAAGCATTTATGGTATAAATATTTCGGGTTGTTCGTTAGGATGTATATAACCTCTCAGCAAAGTAATTTGTCGCAAATTAACACGGGGCAAACAAGTTTTGAGGCATATTTTGATAGCAAGCGTAAATCAAGTGCGCCATAATCCGTGACAGTAATTTATAAAAAACGTAATAATTTATTGCATTGAACGACATTTTAAGAAACTCTTCACAGTAATCATCATTTATACCGAAAATGCTTTGTTGTTTCGCTGGACATTGATGATTTTACATTTATTGCGCATGCGCAGAAACGTCAACCGGAACGTTTTTAACGACCGAAAAAATGTAAGCGCGACAACGCTTCATTTTAGCGAAATACGCTCTACACCATTCATCGCGTCTGTTGTGCAACGTTGGCAGGGTCACTGTTGTGCAGTACGTTGGTAAAAATACAACATTCATATTAGTGTCTGCTGCACGGGCGTCGATCGGTGGGGGAAGGGGGGGACGCGTCCCCCCCCCCACTTTTCAGCGTGGGGGGACAGCATATGAATTGCCCCCCCACTTTTCAGCTCAGAAAAATTGCGAGGCATATAGCCTGACTCACCACTCCTCTCTCTTAAAAGCCGCTACACATGACTAGCTAGACTATAAACTCGCGATATGAAGTTCCGACCACCCATTAGAAAATCGACTGGCCACAGCGCGCAACTTGATCTTACATCAGTAAATAATCATCATGCCGGTGTAGCACTTACATTTTTTCGGCGTTATAAACGTTCCGATTGATGTTTCTGCGCATGCGCGATAAATGTAAAATCATTAATGTGCAGCGAAAGGACAATGCATTTATGGTATAAATAGTACGGGTTGTTCGTTAGGATATATATAAAGTTATTTGTAGCAAATTAACACGAGGCAAACAAGTTTTGAAGCATGTTTTGATAGCAAACGTCCCACGTCACCATAGTGCGCCATAATCCGTGACGGTGATTTATACAAACGTAAGATGTTATTGTATTGAACGACATTTTAAGCAACACTTCACAGTAAGCATCACATGAGAGTTGACGAACAGCCCGTGCCATTCATACCAAAAATGCTTTATCGTTTCGCTGCACATTGGTGATTTTATATTTATCGCGCATGCACAGAAACGTCAATCGGAAAGTTTATAACGACCGGGAAAATGTAAGCGCGACACCGGGCTGAGCCGCTGCCGTGCTCTATCAGTTTGCATCCTTGTGTTGATATTATTAGTAGGTTCTAGCCATCAAGCACATGATAAAGTATGAAATTTTTGTTTCACATTCACCCCTTGCCTGCCTGATGCTTATCGCCTACGACCGAAGCGTCGGATTCGTGCTCTTTGTGTAACTTAATCCCATTTGAGTGATGACAAATTTATTTGCCAAAATGTAGGATTGGGAAGTTCTACACAGCATGGGCGTCGATCGGTGGGGGACGATGGGACCACGTCCCCCACTTTTCAGCCTGAGGGGACAGCATAGGAAATGTCCCCCCACTTTTTCAATTCATAAAAACAAATTTACAGGCATATAGCGAGGCTGATCACTCCCCTCTTTTAAAAACCCTACATCGCACTAGTAGTAAAATTAATATACGAGTTCAGATATAAACTTCCGACTACCCAGTGGAAAATTATTAGATAAATTACTTGGTTGGCCGCAACTAGTTTGTAAGTATTCATCATGCCGGGCTCAATTTTGCACCTTTGTGTTGATATATTAATAGGCACTAGCCATCAAGCACATTATAGATTATAAATTTTTGTTTGTCCTGTCACCCCTTGGATTGCAGCCTGGTCGCCCTGGTGGGTACCTATATCGCCTACGGCGGAACCAGCGGATTCCTGCACTTTGTGTAATTTGATCCCATTTGAGTGATGACACATTTCTTTGCCAAATGGTGGGATTGGGAAGTCCAACATAGTCACCCGTGTAACATTTGTCACCACGGACCATATATATATATAAATAGAACACACTAGTAGAACTATAGGGGAAAGCTTAATGCCATGGACTTAGTGTCGCGGACTTATATGCACATAAGTCCGTGTTATGGGTCCAAAGTATATCCTCCAAATTTTCAGGGATTGGGGTGAGCCATGTCCCCTCTTCAAATATATGTAGCCAACATAACTATTTTAAATAGCATAACATAGAGGCCTTTGTTTATTTTAGAATTAGCACCATATGTATATATATATATATATATATATATATATATATATATACATACATACATACATACATACATACATACATACATACATACATACATACATACATACATACATACATATATGTATATATAAATTGGTCCCCCGTCCCCCCCACTTTTAAAACCGGATCGACGCCCCTGGTCTGCTGTACGGTGTTACAATTTTGAATATACTTTATTAATTAACTGAAAAACGTCATGTATAACTATAAGTAACCTTTGTTGTTGTTTAGTTCAATATGTATCGCTTATAATATCTTAAATTTTAACTATTATTTCTGCATCGAATCTTTTTAACAATTTTATCTCAAGATGATAATATTTATCTGTCTCGCGTAAATGTTTTGAGGGCACATAAGATATATGTTTAATTGGCCAATATTTGTTGTTGTTTTTTTTCTTCAGAAATGTTGATTAAGTATTGTATTTCAGTGATTGTGCATAGTACAATTTTAATATATATTTTATCGTGACATATTACACGTATTTCGAAGACGAAAGAGTCTGGTCGTTCATGCAAGCCCATGTACGTTGTCTTCGTTGTGTTACGTAGGTGTTAATCTACCAGCAACTAATAATGCGCATACTCTTTGGAATATGATTCCTTCTAGTCTTAAATCGGTTTCGGTTTCACTTTCACTTTCACTTTACTTTATTGTCCTTAAAAGGATATGCATTTTACAACTCATGATCACATCTAAAATATATGGGATGGTCTCAACAAAATGCAAATGAATTTCCAGATGTATACACTACAAGAACAATTCAACCGGGTGACATCAATATGACTCATTTAGCATTCAACATTCTAATGGCCACCGGCACAAAACTCCTGCTATAGCGACATGTTTTACATTTTATACAACGGTATCTCCTTTGAGACGGAAGTACATGGAAGAACGTAGAGAGCGGGTGATCAGACTCAGTAGCGACAGCTCGAGCTTTCTTCAAAATTGCATGGTCGATTATTTCGGAGAGCTTTGGTGTAGGTAAACCAATGATCTTGGCAGAAACATGTGAGATTTTCAGAAGCCTGTTACGGTTTTTCACAGAAAGAGCAGGGTAGTAACAAATGCTGCAGTAGGTTAAGAGAGGCTCAATTATGCTACGGTAAAGGCGTAGAAGAAGTAGTGGATCAACATAGAAAGCTCGTAACTTTCGAAGAACGTGCAGTCGCTGCTGAAACTTCTTTTGCACGGCTGTAACATGCTCTGTAAATGACAATTTTTCATCTAATATAACACCGAGGTATTTGAATGAATCAACCTGTTCCACAGGTTCACCGTTGATGACAATAGGGCTAATGACAGTTCTATTACGACGGAAGTCGATGCACATTTCTTTCGTTTTGGAAACATTCAGATGCAGAAAATTGTTACTGCACCAACTAGAGAAACGTACCACTGACGAGCATGTCAAAAGAGCGAGCATGGCTGTATCATCAGAAAACCTCACAAATTGGGTAGATGAATCAACACAACGACAGTCATTTGTATACAAGGTGTACAAAAATGGACTCAGAATACAACCCTGAGGCGCACCTGTGTTGCTAACAAGCACTGGTGACTTTATGTCACCCACTCGAACACACTGCGGGCGATTACTTAAGAAATTGAAAACCCAGTGAACAAGTGCGGCTGGAACTTCTAGTTTCTGTAGTTTATCAATCATGACATGCCTTTGTATTGTGTTAAATGCTGAACTGAAATCTATAAATAAGATTCGAGCATAGTTGCCAGCTGTCTCCATGTGTTCAAATAGTTTGTGTAAAAGGCAAGCTATTGCATCGTCAGTGCCTCTTCTGTAACGGTAAGCGAATTGATATGGGTCCAGTTGAGATTGAACATGTGGGAGAATGTGAGACAAAATCAGTCTTTCAAAACATTTCATGACGATGGACGTTAGGGCCACAGGTCTGAAGTGGTTTAACTCTTACGGTGATGACATTTTAGGGACGGGTACCACTACAGACGTTTTCCAGATGGTTGGAATCACACCTATATCCACAGACTGTTTAAACGTGGCTGAAATACCGGACCTAACTCAATTGCACACTCCTTAAGTAAGCGGCCTGGAATGTCATCTGGACCAGGAGCTTTATTAGCCTTACATTTTTTGAATTGATTTGTGACATCCACTGTAGAAATGTCAATATCACCTGGTACGGGTAAAGGGCCAGCAGCTAGGGCGACTCACACTCAATAGAAAAATCATGGCTGTCAAATCTGTTATAAAACAAATTTAAGTCTGAAGCAAATTTCAATGGATCAGTAGTTGAAGGGACAGATAATCTGTCCAAACGACCTGACATCTTTTTCAAATGTTGAAAACATTGATAAATTCCGCCATCATTTAAAGACATCCCTCTGCAACCTTGCTTATCCACCATTGGCGTATCAATCAATCTGATGACAACTGAATTTGTTTATTGATTCTGAGATTGATCAACCCTTTTTGTATTGATGCGCCTCTGAGTTTGGTTTCTAAGGATTTAGGCGCTATAGATGTTGTATCATTATTGTTATTGTTATTGTTATTGTTATTGTTATTGTTATTGTTATTGTTATTGTTATTGTTATTGTTATTGTTGTTGTTATTGTTATTGTTATTGTTATTGTTATTGTTATTGTTATTGTTATTGTTATTAATAATAATGTTAATGTTAGTTTAGTGTTAGTGTTAGTGTTAGTGTTAGTGTTAGTGTTAGTGTTAGTGTTAGTGTTAGTGTTAGTGTTAGTGTTAGTGTTAGTGTTAGTGTTAGTGTTAGTGTTAGTGTTAGTGTTAGTGTTAGTGTTAGTGTTAGTGTTAGTGTTAGTGTTAGTGTTAGTGTTAGTGTTAGTGTTAGTGTTAGTGTTAGTGTTAGTGTTAGTATTAGTATTAGTATTAGTATTAGTATTAGTATTAGTATTAGTATTAGTATCCGTATCAATATCAATATCAATATAAAAATTAATATAAATATATATTATTATTAATATTATTATTAATAATAATGTTATTATTATTATTAATAGTTGGGTTTTGGCTTAGGGAGCTATGGTTTAACCTTCTCTGGACACGTTGTGTTGTTTCTTTCAAAGCAGGCTCATCTGAATCAGTGAATGATATTGTAAATTGTCACTGTTACTTGCAATATTGAGTGTTGCCTGCAGCCAAAGCATACATTTAGTCTGTTCTCGTATAGTTGTTCGGCAGATTCGTATCCACAGACCATAGCGGATGTCCGTGCGTGTCATGTAAATTGCCCAACCCCTAATAGCTATATAGATTATAACATACAACAGTTATATTTCTTGCAAAGGCCTATGTTCTATGTGTATACTTGTTGGCTATGTCTGCATGATTTATGCGACAAAGTCGTGTGATACCTGCAGTGTAGACATAATTACATATTTGGTCACATAAAACTTCACTTGCATTCATATCCCCAAATATATTTACGAGTCTATCTCAAAACAAATGTGGTATTGCATAGGTCACTTTTTCCTGTATTCTGATATATTGCAAAGATAGTTTGTATTATAATTAATATAAGATAGGTGAATGTGTAAATAGTGTGAATCTTTTTTGTGAATAATCAATTGTACCATAGTTGATGTTGATGTGCTTTCTCATAAATATGACTGGGCCGCCCAGGTATTAGTTATGTACAAATACATTGTAAGACCATGTTGCTGACTTATTGCTTGTGTGCACAGATATAATTACATCGATGAATGTGATTAAATGCGATCAAGTTCACTATAGATCGGCCGGCCCTGAATCTTCACTGTGACTCTGGGAAAAGGCGTGATACGAGACTTTGCATGCTTGCTGCATGTTTGTTTGCAAGACAAGGTGACTAAGTCGAAGGTTTTGCAACATCGCACGCTGTTATATGCAATAGGCACCTCAGATGGCTAGGACACGTACAGCGGCATGAAGCAGTCGACGTTGAAATCAACACTTGGGAATGAATAAGTCAATACCAAAAACAAAGGCTGGACCGTCATGGTGCGGGGTATCGTGCGGAAGGCATCGGAGACTTAGCACTGTTATATCGCTGACAGGAGATCGAGCCAGGGGGATGACAGACATGTCACCTGTTCAAGAGCCTCCCCGTGGTCTCTATTGCCAACATGCTCGAGACTGTCATCAGTCTGGAATTGGATGATATAGTCACTCCAAGTAATGCAAAGTATATTTCCTCAAATGTCATAGAATCGTCTTACGATACGCGCTGTTGCCGACTACGACGACACACATGAGAATGAATGTACTAAGATACAGCGGGTCAATGTTTTGATGTGTGAATAATCGTGCATATAACGCTGTATTTAATATGAAGTTCGATTTAAACGTAATTGTTTTGGGTTTTTTCAATCTTACATCAGATTTGCAACTATTTAATGAAGGCAGTATTACACATAAATTATGAGCCACAACAAACCAATGTATTGTAATGTTTGCTATCTTCAAACAAGCATTTATGCAAACCATGCAATTATGACACTGTGTGCTGTTGCTTTTGCTCAGTTACTGCAACAATATGGCTTTCAACAACGGTTTTTTATGGTATGCAAACTATGGCGGTATTGATGACATGCAAGCCAGAACTGTAAAATTGGCATGCATGTCATGGTGGTATCGGCAGTATGCAACACGTGATGATAAGGTGGTATGAATGTCATCGTGGTATCAAAATGCATGATTGTAATGATGTTATATAACATATAATTGTGTTGTGTGTATGTAAATGTATGACGGCACATATGGCATGCATGTCTGTGTTTTCTGTCTGATGAATGTTTCCAAGCCACGATATATTCGCTATATTAGCGTTCTGGAAGCAATGAAAATATTAAAGATATGCAAATGATGAAACATGTATTGATGATAATCATTATAATGTGATGTTGGTGGTATGGTATGTTTATGGTATCCATGAAGCAATTTTTATATATTATCGAAATCAAACAAATTGTAACGTTATCTTTCCTCTTGCAATAAGAGTGTGCGTAAAATGTTCAAATAGTTGCCTATGCAAACTGACTGATGTAAATCTCAAATACAAATGCCTGGCAAGCTAGATGAGTAATAGGACATAACCTGTGCAACACGTAATTAAAATTGAGGTGTAGTTGACTACATGCTTGACTACACTTTGGTTACAATACCTATGTGATAATGTATGCAATTAATAATTTCTCTATTTAGGGTGGTAAGTTATATGTTATAAATGTATGTGTTTTGTATTGAACATTTACATTATGGAACTTATATACATGTCAATCATGACCGGACCGGAAATTGATTGTTAGATAATAAAGAAACTGTTTATAGAAATGTGTTAAATCTAGCCATGTTTATTGGACGAAATACCTTAATTTATGCGTGTAGATCTGCTCTTAATAAATGATATATTTTTATACACGCATATTATTCTGCCTGTTTGCATTGCCATTGCATTGATATGCTTCATATAATCAACGTGTAACTTCTTACATTCCTCATCTCATCCAACATTGCAACTAAGTTTTAATAAGTATATAAAGTATGTGTATATGTATGTTTTAATATATCGAAATGTGTATAGTTAGCTATGTTATATGATACACATGACAGTATTATTAACAATTTTACTCAACAAGACAAAAACAGTAGAATAACTGCAAAATAACTATTAGTCTAGCAGAGTGATTAAGGTTGTACAGCACTCGCTTGTGGACAATGTATGGTATTGAAACGTGTGTCTTATCCGGTTGAACCAAAACCTTATGCGTCCTGATGTTCTAAGATCAGACAGTACCCTGCAGTCGGTATGGATATGTCTTTGACAAGAAAAGCATAGATATAGGTATAAGGTTGATGACCGTTAATCACTACGAGCTCGATGTAGACAATAGTAAACATGTACAGCTTCGTGCAGGAAATATCGGCGTCATTGGTTTTCATGATAAGCCATGTCGTAGATCGTAAAAGGTCAGCCAGTGGCCTTTAACTGGCAGTACGTTTTGAGTACAGTACAATACGATATATTACTATACAAAAACCGCTAATTGTTCGTTGGCAAATTTGGTGTAGCAGCCGTCATTAAAAATGTACATGGTAGTTAGTGTTATGTATGACGCACTGTTCATGCAATGTGGGAGATATGTTACATAGACATTATATGTATACATATATCCATACGTTTGTATGTACGTTTACCTATGCATATATGAACGTACGAACATATGATATATATATATATATATATATATATATATATATATATATATATAATTTAAAGTGATAGTTTATCACTTTAGGCATACCTTACATTCTAACGGCTCCCATCCGCTGTTCGTTTTCTTATCTCTAAAACACCACCGTCACTGCGTGGGTTTAGATATGTTTCGTAGGCGATTAGTTTTAGCACTGGTGTTTCTACAATGTATTGCTGATGGCTGTTGATGACAGTAGTTCGTATATATGTTATTGAGATCAGTTGTGTCCTTGTATATGTCATTGTATATAGTTGTTTGATGAGTGAGTTCACTATATTGGAAATTGTTGTCATCAGTCCGACATGCCTGCTACTTCCGCGCTAGCTGATGATGAGTGCAGGTAGACCCGAATATAAGGAGTTCTCCTTAGTCCTAATTTATTTGGCTGGCGTAGGAACATGGATGCGTGCCAACAAATGGCGTGTATACGTTAATTTGTGAAAAGTCGTCACAGCTTTGTGTTGCGATTGTGGCTTGTTTTCTCTTTAAATAAACACAAATGTTATTTAGTTTCCATATATTTACTTCGGGCTTTGCTTGAAACAGTATTCTCTAAACGTTACAAGAGATGTGATGGCACTTAACTGCTGTAATGTTGGTGATTAAATGTAACAACGAAACCTGCTGTTAACACTTACACGCAGAAGTAGTTTGTTGTATCACGAGTATGTCTCAACAAGCTGGATGAACCATTTGAAAGTGGCCATTTTATACTATCCAATTAATAAAATGATCACTGACTGAGTTGGGACAAATGACATGACTATGACTGAGAGACAAGTAGTAACGCAGCGGGTCAATAGAGAGAGCTTAGGATTCTCGACTAAGAAAATCCGGCTTCGAATCCTGTGCTGCCGGGCCAAACCGAGGGCTAGTTTGTTTTCACTCTGCATTGTTTCAGTTCACTCAGCTGTATGAAAGAGTATGGACAGTGGTGGATATTTGTGTACGAATAGTCTTCGCGCATTAATTACAACGTAGTTGGATGCTTCCAAGAGAACCCGGGGTGATGTCCGATTGTACATGTGTGCTAGGATGTAAAGTGCTTTGAGTAATCCTGAGGATTGGAGAAAGGGTATATCAGAACTTACCTTTTTAGAAGTTACTTACTAATTGCCTATGCTCAGTCAGGTGTCAGTTAAGTTTATCATTTCAAATCGAAAATGCAGCAATATGTATATACATGTATTACTTTACTATATACGACATACGATATAACTACTATGATTTGGAGGTAATAATTTACACCCTTGAGGAAACACCTGAATTAGTTTTGAAGTATGTGCTACATAACGTTACTAAGCCAATGACTAATCCATATACATATATATACATACATATATATATATATATATATATATATATATATATATATATATACCATCATCATCATCATCATCATCATCTTAATCATCATCGTCATTGTGCAGTCATAGTGTCCATTGTTGCGCGAAGGAAGTATGTTGTCGGCGTTTCGACCGGCTTCAAAAATGTCAATGGGTTGCAAATTGCAACCACTATTCGCAGATCCTACTTGTACAGTGTATGCATGATGTGATGTGAAGCCAAGCGATAAAATGTACACGTACATGTGTTTGTTTAAAGTGTTGCCAAAACGATGACATATGTAAATGTAAATGTAAATGGGCTTAAGGTGAAAGAGTAGCATGCGGACATTTGATTAAGCCAGAGAAACTACTGGAACACGAAACATCTTCATTTCCCTACCAGAAACGATATAATAACGTCACATTTTCTATAAATTACACAATTAGTAGGTCGACACACATGCGAACACGCAATGCATGTATGTCCAAATATGATCGGCAAATAACGAACCAATTCTATCGAGCAGGTAGACCGATAAGAAATCTCGTTATTTATCATCACAACGGACAGATACAGGCCCGAATCAATTCAATGATATCGTATTTATAACAAACAATGAGTATATCTACATACGTGCCATGAAAATATTTATAGGTGCACATATAATATGCATGTCCAGATCTGCTCGACAAATAATGAGCCAAGTCGGCGTTATTTCTTGAGCAACTCAACAAATAAGAAAACTCATTAGTTCTTATCAGAACGGATTAATACATGCAGGAAACTATACAAGAACGTCGCATGTACTACATAAAATTGGTATGTTCATATACATGCCATGCAAACATTTCTATGATTACATACAGGTGCATCAAGATCTGCGAACCCCATATCTACTCGATAAATAACGAGCCAAGTCGCATTATTTCTCCAGCAGCTCCACAAAATTAATAGTGGCCCGCGGTCCCGTTATTTGTTGAGCTGCGCGACAAATAGTGGTGTGACTTCGCGTTGTTTCACGAGCCGCTCGAGAAATAACGAACCGGTTCCTTATTTATCGAGCAACTCGGAGACTGGTTTTCCAGTTATGCCACGGTTAATGTCATATATGCTTATGCATATAAGTAAACTTGCTACTAATAGACAAAACATACTAGCAAAAAGAAAATTACCCATAACCTCTGAGCGTTGCATATACTCTTCATCACGTTCAGCAATCAGCGTGTGGATCGATCATTCACATCTCTTGTACTGTTGCATTCCTGTCTGTTGTTGCTTGGAAGATTCACTACTAACAATATTATTGAACATATTCACATTGTGTCTGTTGTGGGTCCAGGGTTCATTGTTGGTTAAAAAAATGACAATTGTTTACATTGTAACGGTTTTCAACTGCCACCAAACAAAGTGAAACAATGTTGAACCGATTTCTGTTCAAACCAATATGATTTATTCAATCAACATTCAACAAACATTACAATATAAGACCATGTCAACATGCTGTACACATAATGTTGTTTGAAGGGAATACACAATAAACTAAAAACTTGCCAGCCAGCATCCCACGGCTCAAAGTATGCAGTTAAATCAATAAATAATATCGAAATTTCTTCAATTTACATTATTCGTTTATTATTTGTTAAATGTATATTATTCGTGTATGACTTGGTTTTTTTTTCAACGTGACGCCACTTGACGCCACTTGACGCCACTTGACGCCACTTGACGCCACTTGACGCCACTTGACGCCACTTGACGCCACTTAACGCCACTTGACGCCACTTGACGCCACTTGACGCCACTTGACGCCACTTGACAGCCGCAACGTTATTGTATGCCACCTCTCGTGAGTGCTCCTATATATTTGTTTGTTTCACACTTGTAGTTTTCGTACATTTAAAAATTTAGGCGTAAATATATTTTAGTGCACGTTTGTTTTGTTAATTTTCTTCGTTAGAGGGATGCAAGTGATGCTTTCATAACGTAGTGTATATTAGTCCAGGCTCTGTCATTAGGCTCAGGAAATATTGTGATAAAAGTTGTTCTTTTGATTTATATTCTACATCGCATCATGCTTAGACCATTTCTGTCGAGTTGTAAACAAAGTCCTGTCGGTAGGATGGCTATATCTTCATCTTGCGAAGCCTTCCAGGTTATTTATGATAGCTACATTGACGAGTCATCGTGCTAGCAATATCGCCTCAGGAGAGCTCTATCCCGATGAGTCCACAACTCAGAGCGAGAAACGTTGGGTATAATGGGAGAGAAAAAATAATCAGTTGCTGCAACTTATTCAGAAAATAGTGGTTGGTCAGTCTTTCTGTAGTACCGGTTGTGTTGAGCGGGTTGTGTTGAACAAGTTCCAGCTCCCCTACACAGTACAGAGTTGAGAGAGCCAATACTGATCTCAGAACCTGCAAATATATTGAAAGATGCGGGTGAAAGGATCGTGCCTCATGCCATCTGGACAGGCCAACATGGCTGCCAACGTTTAATCGTTATGTCAAAAGGCACATACACAGTTATGCGCTATTGCACTTCACCCGTGATAATCTGAAAAACCTCTAGGTCGAGTTTGGAACAAGTGAGAAGAGAGAGCTCCTTCCCCTACACCGCGAGTGGGCGAGCATCGCGGCCTTGTTCTGGTGAAGGCTCACGTACTCACTGGAAACGATGTCACCAGCAGAATTTGCACCAAGCATGCAGCGATGCAATGCAATCCCATTGTCCATCTGACTGAGTTTGACGAGACAGCACAACTACAGGAAACGGTGATCGCGCAAGTGGAAGAGTACCTCTTACGGGGTTGGGCGGGTGCAAGATCTAATTTGATAAATTGCATCTCCAGGTCCACACCAGTGTCTCTGCTCCCAATGCCACAACCAAAATGCCCCCGCATCGAGTGTTGTACGTTGACACATCACCAGAGTATTATATTGTTTTTCATGGGGTTACAGCTAGTGAAGGAAGGAGAATAAAGTGTTGCCAGTGTTGGTTGGAAAGTGATGGAGGCACCCTCAAACCGTTGAAATGTCTTAGCTCCCTGTCTACTAATATGTTATCCATGTGCAAATGTAGTAATGTGTTACGATGCATTGAACATGCAGAATGTGTATGGTGATGTATGTCATTTATTGTCACATATCACAAGTTCGAAACTGTCAATATCGCTGGTAGCTAAATGTGAGATGGATAATTTGGTGTACGTGTACATGCTAGCTAGTACAGTACATTACAGGTCCTTATTGTTATAAATTACTTGAAAGGTTACAATAGTTTTTGTTTGTCGCAATATGTTAAAATAAACAGACATCAGACATGAATTGACCATCATTTTCAATTCTTGGTTTTCTATATTAAAAAGAGAACACGATTTATGCATATGTTTAGGCACATTTGATCTTGGCGTAGCATTTAGTTATAACCTCTGTATATAATATGTAAAATGTAAATACTGTCATCTATTCGACTTTATCTCATCAGAAATATGATGATATCAACTAAGATAAGACCTCTAGCTCATGAATATGCCAGTTCTATCCCGTTTCGTGACCAGATATGGTCTAAAATGTTGATTTTAACCCACTAACTTGAGCTTCGACCTTTATGGTCAAGTTGAAAGGTCATGAAATAATATGTATTTGATTGGGCATTATAACAACCATCGAGAGAGACATCAAAATCCAGTGTCTAGCTCATTTCGACCGAGAGTTACGGCTTATTGTGTTTCTTTAGTCGACAGTCGTCATGGTTGAGCGGCCATGTTGGATTTATCATCAAATACGGCGTCAAATCGTAAAATGGATTTGTCAGGCGTGTCTGGAATGTCAATTGCAGGCGGCATTGATACCAAGTTTGGCTATCTAGCCCTTCTAGATCCAAACTTATAATGAAAACCCGGTCAGCGGCGGCCATCTTGGATTTCACGCTCCAGTGACCTTATGCCACGGATTTTTAAAAAGCACCTCCTGAAATGTTGAAAGACATCGTATGTAGAATACAACTCAAAAAAGAAAAACTGCGTTTACCTCAAATGTGTACGGGCCTATATGGCAGAGCCAGGACTAATGTATATGTATGTAAGATAGGTGAGAAAGTTGGCGGCTGTTGGTAGTCGTTTTCATGGTTCGGTCAATCTAACCCGGTCGTCTGGCATCCGCACTGTGTCTGTGATTGTCCCAACGAACCCACTGGACCACTCTTTCAGTTCTGGTCGATCAAAGGGTAACAAAACCTGTACTGTCATTACAAGCATATGAGGAACAGTGCAGTCGCGATTAGCGAACTGCTTGGCTTTCTTTTATGACAGCTGGAGCGAGACCATATATGCATTTTCCATAGGCGACCATTATAACGTTTTATTCATTTCCTACTAATTTTGAGCAGCTCTGTTATTGACAATTGCACAGCATATTTACCCTCCATAAACAGAAGTTCTGTGAAAAAATCGTGAACTTTTAATACCTCAGGCTCCCTCAAACTTCTTTCAAACTTTATACCCCTCCATTTCTGCTTGAACCACCCACGGATTGCACCTGATTACATCACCAAGCTAAATGACAACTGTATTAATACGCAGAAATGCACCGAATGACAGCTGTCGTAACTTGACAGCTCTGATGCTACGCTGCACGAAAACATCATTTCTAATCACTCCACACTACATATGTGCTCACAGAAATTAAGACAACTTGTATAATGCTGCTTTTAAGGTGTACTCTTTGGACGCACGGGGAATGGCGGACGAGCACCTTATTGTGGTCTTACATCACCTCACTAAGCCTGGGTAACCGAGGCTAAGGCGGACTTAGCGTCGGGCGGACGAAGGTGGTTACAAACGGTGGCGCCTCCAAACGGAAACTGAATTGGAAAGTAGTAGTAGTGTGAAATGACACACTCGCAACTTTACTAACTTCAATTATATAATTCAGTGAATACTGCCTTCTGTGTTGTTCAAGGTTTGTGTTGGGTTGTATATAGTTGGGAACTGCAATAGTTCACGTAGGATTTGTGACGCCTTTGATTAAGTTTTAAATATCAAGTTACTGCTGCGGGCGATAAACGAGTGTCAAAGACAAAGTCACAAAGACAAAGTTCAAACGGGTTTGACTAGAAGGGGCACGACCACGTAATATATGGTGTTAGCTAGTTTGGTCATTGATTATAATGTATGTTTTGTGTGTGCACTACGTCGTCCAGAAATTATACAATTTGGGCATTTTTATTCGATCATCTGAACAAATATTGGTTACCCAAATATTTTCTAATGGTACAGTAGCGCTACCTAGTGAATGACATTATAACTATAAGAATAAATAAGTGCAAGTGCCAAAAGATCTAAGTAACGTAAAATAACGTTTCGGAAATGTTCTGTTAAATTGATAATTCCAACAAAACTGTACAAGTTATAATATTATATTTATTCTTGATATGTTACATTACCATGTCTGCACACTTTTTGCAAGACAGTTCCAGGTAGTGTTTTTCGAATGTCTGCACTGACCAAGTGGAAACTTCCAACCGAGTTACTAGATTAGAGTAGACCTAGCTATATGATATCAACAGATGGGGCAGTTAATTTAGTCGGATGAAAATCCGTTACGAATTTGCATTTTAAGTTGCTTGATTCCACATAATATTGTGGTTTTTGCCTCCCCACTTTCATAAATAAATACATGAAATTGTGCTATGTTGGAAAGGTATATATATATATATATATATATATATATATATATATATATATATATATATTATATGCTGCATTGTATTGTAAACACACATTATACATGTGTATATGTATACAATATTCATTATCTCATTTATGAACAGTACCAGTAAAGATTATATTATAGTAGCAATGCAGTATGTAATGTTTAATAAAAAAAACATTATTCTTAGTTACAGGAAATATAAACACCTATTGTTTGATTCCAAATTAACTCTCTCTGAATGCTGAGCTATGATGTGGCTGACATCAGAGATGGAGTAATCGTGTACTCGTACTTGAGTACGAGGAATTTGTTTAGTACTCGTACTCGAGTACGAAGGAAAGTAATCGTACTCAAGTACATTACCAAAGTAATCGTACTCACGATTACTTCTCACGATTACATTTTTTTCATACTCGTACTCGAGTACATTTGTTTTATGAGTACTCGTACTCGTACTCATGCATGTTCAAAGTAATCGTACTCGAGTACATTTGAATTGTACTATTGTGGATAGAACTCCATCTGGTCGATAAATATTGGGTCGAAACATGAGTCAGAATGCATTAGTGTGTAATATTACGTAATACAAGCACTTCTAGGTAGTCATAATAGGGGAACAAACATTTATCTTAAGATTCCACACAGATTAGCAGTGTCTTACGTGGAAATAGTACTTATTTAAAATAAATGTGATGCTGTTGGATAGTTTTGTGCATTATTTGGATAGTGTTGGTGGGGAAATTGAGAAAAGATTTTCTTCAAGAGCTGCTCTGGAAATACCGGTCAAATTTTTGCTTCTTTACAAAGCTGCTCTGAAAATAGCCTAAGACGTTCTTGTAAGTTGTTCGACTGTTGTGTTCGTACATTCTTTGAAAATCCATATGCGATTCTGCAGCCAGCTTTGTCAATTTCAGCCTATGCATCTTTTAACACAGAATGTGAAATTTATTTTCATAAGCTATTTTACTGACTAGTGACATTTTAAAAGCACTCGTGCACTGGGCTGTCTGTTTAACTTAATATTTTAAGCTACCGGATACTTTTTATTATTACATGTAAAATTAACATTCCCCCAGATTTATTTATTATTTCCACTTTTATTGTATTGTAAAGATAAATAATTGTTCTGAATTCAGTACTTTAGCAATATAAAAACAGATATTACAGTCATAATTTACTCATGTAACAAAACTAGGTCCCACGAATACTTTCTAAAATAACTAGATTATTGTAGATATATGTCTGGTAGATTCACTAACTTCACCTGATGTTGTTTCAGACAACAGCAACATCTGTCGAAAGGTGTTCACACCAGAAGTATCTGAAATGGAGTGACTAAGCTGCCAAAAATCGCACACATTCACAACAACAACTGTCACGTCCAGTGACACCCCAGAACGGAGGGCATCAAGTCACATGATCAAACATCCACATTTGGGCCATCGAGAAAAACAGAACATGTGACTGTCGCTTGAGGAACAATCAGTTAGCTTCATATATGAAGATATCAACTTAGTCAATGATATTCAAATGTGCTTAATTATTCTCTGACTGATGAATCATCTTAATATATTAGTGCATCTACAAGACATTCTTCTCAGAGTTCAGTTGCGTGCTGTGTGTGCGCACTGACATTTGTGGGGAAACATTTAATTCTGACGCTTGTGGAAACGTTTTACAAAAAGATGGTGCCTTAAAGACATTTTGGCACTAATATTGGTGAGAAACTTCAAATGTCATGCAGGTGGTGTATACACCTTGTTGAGTATTATACATTCATGTACTAGTTCTCGCTCAATTGTAACACAACGTCGTATGTAGAAGAACTTTGAAGACACAAGTGTGCATCCATGCTGTGGTGCTAACCTAAAAGTGTTAAATGGAAACCGGTATTTTCAATATGGCTGTAAATGTGAACACATGTACTGTTGAGAAACTATTCAAATGTCACACTTGTGATAGACTTTTTTTACACAATTATGGCTTAATGCGACATGTTCGCATCCATACTGGTGAGAAACCGTACCAATGTGATACCTGTGGTGTACAATTCTCGCACAGTACTACTTTGAAGAACCATTTCCGCATCCACACTGGAGATAAACCATACAAATGTGATACCTGTGGTGCAAAATTCTCAGAAAATGGTAGTTTGAAGAGACATGTCCGAACCCACACAGGGGATAAACCATACAAATGTGACATTTGTGGTGCACAATTCACACAGAATAATGTTTTAAAGAGACATGTCCGAACCCACACAGGGGATAAACCGTACAAGTGTGATACTTGTGGTGCACAATTCTCACGTAATAATAGATTGAAGACCCATGTCCGTATCCATACTGGAGAGAGACCATACAAATGTGATACCTGTGGTGCACAATACTCAGCAATTGGTAGTTTGAAGTCCCATGTGCGTATCCACACAGGGGATAGACCATACATATGTGATACCTGTGGTGCACAATTCTCTCAACTTTGTAATTTTAAGGTTCACGTACGTCTCCACACAGGGGACAAACCATACAAGTGTAAAACCTGTGCTGTACAATTCTCAAAACATTGTAATTTGAAGAAGCATGTATGTATCCACAACGAGGATAAACTATAAAATGTGATACACGTGGTATTCTCACAAAGTAGTTATTTGAAAAGATATGTCCGTATCCAAAACTATGATACCTGTATTACATAATTCTAAACCAGTGGTACTTTGAAGATGCCCTGGTGATAACCCCAATACTATAATGTTGTCAAAGTTGTCATTTTAAGGCACATGTATGTATCTATGTAACTGGTTTTGCATTATTTTAAAACTGAGACAGTTTCTTCATTAGTAAATATATTTTCAAACATAACTTTGTAAGGTTACTATTTCATGAACTGAGACATGACATCGTCATGGATGTTGGATATAGTTTCAAGCCTGACGTAGATACAGGGCGCTTTCATTCAGGTAGAATGTGTTACGTATCGTAACAGTAAGTCTCAAATGTGATTAAACAAATGCCTAAGATTGCTCCATTTGTCACTATCTATACTTCACGCTGTAATTATAATGCTGTATATCGTGATGAAAGTTAAATACTATGTGTGATATATATATATATATATACAATGGAATGCATAATGCTTGACTTTTTTGTTGGTGAATTCTGGCGAACTGACCTGAATAATACAGGGGGACTCCAAACTAGAAACGCTGCGCATGTGGAGTTCTATTTTGGATATGTTATCATACACGCCTTACCATTGTAGGGCATTCACATCAGCCATAAAAAATTATATCAGGGAATTCCCACATCACACCTGATGCACTAACGGGCATTTATATATGCCCTACAGATGTATCTTTAATATATATATATATCCGAAACTATTTCAATATCATACAGTGATGTAGCCAGATGGAGGCCATAGTATGGAACTGAGGACCAATAAATGGTTGCCTGATTCAAACAGTGACACAATACAGAGTATTATAGTGATGCCTGTGTTGGATTTCCCTTCCCAATTCTTCCTGCTGACAAAGAAATGTATCATTCAAATAGGATTAAGTTACCCATACTCGAGGAATCCTCCATTTCTACCATTATCGATAAGCAGCCGAAGAGGTGGCAGTGCAACGAAAATGCTAGGTTAAATTGCACATTGTAAAGGTAAACTCCTGTCATTATAGTATCAAAAATTCTTATATATTATCCAATCCTCAGGATTGCTCAGGATATTCAATAGAAACCATCTCGGCTTCTCTTTGAAGCATCAAGTCACGTTAAAGTGCTAAGACAATACGTATAAACATAACCACCATTCATGCAGGTACTCATTCATTCATTAGAGTGAACTGGAGCAATGTAGAGTGGACAAACATGCCCAGTTTGTACACGGCAACACAGGATTCGAACCCAGGTTCTCTTATTTATCTATCTGCACTAATATGCCGTTTATCAGGTATATTTCCCCCTGAGTAGGTGGAATCTCCTATTGAAAAATAATTTATAAATTTTAGTGAGCAGCAACGTTACACGTTGTGTCTTGTGAAGTTACGTCAGCACTTCATCATCGACTTTATAGTACAAAGGTTTAATTATTGTTTCATCGTCATGTTCCATGTCTGTAGGTTTGGTAGATGTAGCGTGAGCAATATGGTGGCCATCTTTAGGTGGATATTATATAAGGTGCATATTACATAAGCAAGGGCTATGGGTTTGTATGTCGTTTGTGTGGCGTCATTTTTCTTATTTGTTCTTAGTTTCTATGAAAGTTTTGATGAACTAACACCTACATTGGTCAATAAACTTGGTTGTCATGTTATTTTTATACATGTTTGGTTTGAATTATATGTTCTGTTACAAAACTCGATCGTAGATTATATTGTAAAACACGCGTCGCTCCAAAAACGCAACTGTTCACTACGTCACCATGTCTACCTTCTCCAACTCAACTCGTCCCCTTCCGATCCCGGTAGGCCTACGCTAAAATAATGATACACTGGCCCATCACCAGCGGTAACCGTCCGTGGTTACGGGTGTTCATCGCCCCTCACTAACATGACGCATAGTAAAGGAATCTACATGCAAGGAAATCAGCAATTAAGCATTGTCCGTCTAAACTAAATTCACCCCAACAAATTGCATCTGACGAAACGCTGTCTCTAGATGTTCATTGTTCAGATATGTGCAGAATCAGTCACGATATCGTGCAAGTTGACACCTCTTCCTTCCGACACCTGTCGTCCACTCGCCGCCGACGACTGCTCTCTCGCAGGTGCAGTCGGTTGACATCCTGAGGTGGCAACGTGGCCTGGCCCGGGCCTGAACGTTTGTGACTGTCGATGGCAGCCCATCGCGTTTCCACAGGCGCGCCCCGATCTGGTCGCAGTCGGTTCTTGGGCACCAGCTTCCGTGTATTACGGGGTCCCCGTCGCTTCCTATACATGACATCGTTGATCTGATCAGCGACGCAAAAATGGCCCGTCCAACTGTTTGGGCAACTTCGGACACGTGCCCTTCTTTCGCTGGAGGTTGTGCATCCACACAGCATCGCCAACGTCGAATCGACTGTGGTCGGCAGGAAGATCGCAGTGGCGCTTCGCTCTAGCATGTGTCAGCTGGGTCTGCGAGCGGGCAAATTCATGTACGGACTCCAAAGGGTCTCGTAGGTCGGCCACGTACTTGCAGTACTTCACAGGCTGTTCGTCAGGGCACCCCCACACCAAGTCAACGGGCATTGTAATATCGCGTCCATACACCAACATACTCGGCGTGTACCCAATGGTGTCGTGAACAACCGACCGATACAACATCAAAGGCAAAGGTAGCTTTTCATCCCAGGTACTGTCATGTTCTCCGATGAACATCGCAAGTTGTCGATAGAGTGTCCGGTTTTATAGCTCCACCATGCCATCGGATTGTGGGTGTAGAGTAGTTGTCCTTGTATTGTGGCTGCTCAATAACGATTGCCATGTAATCTTTTTTTTGGAGGGCCACTCTTCTGTTTTGAAATATATTTAAGTAAAAAGTAGTTATAAAATGTGAGAGATACGTTAGATTATTCGGGTTTCTAGCTATTCAGAAAACGTTTTGAAAAGCACACAAGACAAGTACCACATTTTATTTAGTGCAGTTTTAGCCTACATTATTAAAGAATTACATTAAATTATGAACCCATAAAGATATTATTGTACATTAAAATAATATAGGACTACAAATGCATTTGTCACTTCAAGTTTCGCAAGCATCAGACGAAAAGCGCTCATTCGTAAAAACAAACAATTGACGTTTTTTAACCGCACATGTGCAAACTGTGGATTATTCCTCTGGCTCTACATAGACTCAAAAAAGTAACCACATTAAAATTACACTTTAAAAGTACAACATTTTACACACTTTGAAAACTTTTATTAAAACTGATATCGGGCCGTCAACGCGCCTATGACGGTAGGCTGGGGTCATAGCGCTCGATTTTGCATGGCGTTGCCGTCGGGCCGACATCGGCCAGATGTCGGGCATAGTGCGCACAAACACACACAGTGTTTGTCTTGGTGCTCCAGCGCTAAAATATACGCCACTGATGACGTACTTTTTTATTTCAAGTTGTAAAATAATATGCCTTATTGATGAGTTCCCCTATTGTTAGAAAGCTCACCTGTGACTCCGTCTTGCGGACTCGGTTTATTCGAGGCTGGTTACAAACGGTGGCGCCTCCAAACGGAAAATGAATTGGACAGTAAGTCCGACAAGTCACCACACATGCAAGCTTACTAACTTTACTTGTATAATTTAGTGAATATTGCCTCCTGCGTTGCTCAAGGTTTGTGTTAGGTTGTATATAACTAGGAACCACAGTAGTGCACGTAGGATTTGTGACGCCTTTGATTAAGTTTTAATATCAAGTTACTGCTGCGGGCGATAAATGAGTGTCAAAGACCAAGTTCAAACACTAGAGTCTAGACGTCTAGTGACACGTCTAGTCATCAGCGTCAAATTTTAGGGTGGTCGGACCAACATTTTCTTGAGACATTTTGTTAATCTTCCCTGGCAGTAGTCACCATAAGAATTATAGTAGTTATTTCATGTATTTAAGTGAAATATTAATTTTAAAGGGAAATAAAAGTAAATGTTTTGATCATATGGGGTTGACAGAGTTAATAAAAAGTAACTAACTTCCAACAACAATCATATTTTTAAAGTCAGAGGTTTACCAGCGTGACCACCGCTCCCCACGTCTAGTGACACGTCTAGTCATCAGCGTCAAATGTTAGGGTGGTCGGACCAACATTTTCTTGAGACATTTTGTTAATCTTCCCTGGCAGTAGTCACCATAAGAATTATAGTAGTTATTTCATGTATTTAAGTGAAATAGTAATTTTAAAGGGAAATAAATGTAAATGTTTTGAAAAAAATCTAGAACACACATAAAATATATAATTTTAATAGTATATTTGTATTCATGCAAGCTTATATTACATAAGCAATGTTTTAACAATAATAACTAAAACAATAACATATTATTATTTTTAAATGCACCAAAACCTTCTTTTTCTACCACCATATATTTCCCATATATTCATATGTTGTTTAAATTTCAGTAATTTATTTTCCCGATAATTAATAAAGTGTCTTGTCCAAAAATTATTATTATTACATATCTGGTGGTGGAAATATCATTCATAAGTAGACAAAAATAGCTTCAATAATATTTTCTTAAGTGCCAATGTGTGTGTGTGATGCGCTTAATGGAAATTATTGTTACGTCGTAATTATTTTACCATTTTAATTATATTATATTATCACTATTGTTGTTATGGAATTTGCATGGGTTCTTTTTAATACTGATAGATCACATTAGTTAATTATATAGACAAATGTATGTATTTTCATTATTATTTTAAAATATACTGTGGGTAGTTTTCTTCTTATTGTATTTTTAATAGCAGCATATTGTGAGGCGCCACAACCAATTATGGATGGGGTGCTATATAAATAAAATATTATGTTATAATAAAACTTATTATTTCCTGCAAATCATAGTGATGATAATAATTAATTAGTATTATATTATTTATGTGAGGAGAAGTTTGGCGGGTGGTGGATGTCGTTTTCATGGTTGGGTCAATCCAACCCGGTCGTCTGGCATCCGCACTGTGACTGTCTGTGACTGTCCCAACGAATCAACTGGAGTTACTGGACTACTGTTTCAGTTCTGGTCAATTCAAAGGGTAACAAAAAGACAGCTTACTGATACTGTCTTTCACTATACTGTTGCTACACGTGTATGAGGAACAGTGTGGCATATTGTTGTCACAATTTTGTTGTAAACCAACGTAAGGCACTTTTAGCGAACCGCTTGGCTCTCTGTTATGACAGCTGAACCAGCAGACCACTTTATGACCTAATACTTTTCCAAAGTGCTGATAGAAGCTGGGTTTTGATTGGTTGCATGGACCAAGAGGGGCCGTTCGTGGTGCCGGTGATTTAACTAGATTTACCCACTTTAACACCACTTTCTGAGGAAACTACTAATGCGAAAATATTGATTGTAGATGCAAATGGTTGGCTTGTGTAAACTCTTTTAGGTGAATAACACCAAACCGTTGCCTTTTTTGCCCTTTAAACAAACTAAAGATGTGTAAATTACAAATTTTGTCACGTTTTCTGTCGGCTTGCTAATAATATGTAATTTTGCATATAAACTACACACATTTATTTTTTTAATTTTCCCCTGGTCATAATCACTAATTTGAAGTGCAATGGTGCTTGTTTCATGTACGTATATGAAATATTAATAAAACTGCAATTTTACCAAATATATTCATTTTGTAAATGTTTCCGAACATTCTATTTGATTTTGTACATTAATCACAAGAAGTTTACTTCTTTTCAATGATACTGGCTTTGGTGTAAACTATGATGAAGGCCAATACATACCTCATTTTTTTATTTAGTTAATATAATATTATAATGTATCTTACTTTTTCAACAATATTATGCAAATTACATATATACTCAACAAAAAATAATATTTCATATAACAATGTCATCAAAGAATACCCCTGAACGACATATAAAAGTCATGTATAATATAATATTATAAACACTAATGATAAATAATAATCAATTATAATAATTAATCAATTTAATATAGCATGGCCAACACACAAAAGTATGAACAATATGATAAATAATAAAAATGGAAAATAATTCAATAATACCAATAGATAAACTAATATAAATTAGCTACATTAAACACGGCAGTAATTAATTAGTTTGAACAGCCGCATGTGCGCACATAACGACTTGCTAACTATTAATAATATTAATAATCAAAGACATCCGCTGTCGATCACGTTGGTATCAGAGTGCATTATATACCACAATGCATTGCGTGCATGGGGAAAAAGGCAAAATGGCAATGTCTTTTTAGACAGAAGCTCCATAAACGGATCTTGTGCACATTTGTGTTATCAAATGGTGAGCTATCACTGTAATCATATTATCGTCCACACAATTCTTTACACTGTTGCATATAATTCCCTTTGAATAGTCACAAAACATCATTTTAACTGCCTAATTACTACAACATTTTATCATGGTATTTGTATGATCACATTAACTTATCTTTCTTCTTTGTTTGTAACTTTTCAAAATGGCCGTACTCGTTAACATAATCTCGCAAACAAATTTGAAAGATAGGGTCTGTCAACAAGATCAATATGGCCGAAGGCATAAACAATGACAATCAAAATACTACACCGCGAGGAAAAAATCATTAATCCCTTTTAAACACCGCCAAATCATCAGTTACCAGACCAGAATCGTGGACTGACATTATAACAACATAAGAAAAATGATAAGCGAAAAGGTATGTTGCATGATTATAACCCCTGTCTCTCCATGTTGTCAGAAGTAGCGGAAAATCCGTCTGACCTCCCTATCAAAATCCAGACTGGTGGATTCAGCTGATAAATCACTTAGACAAACTCAAAGTCAACATTATCAGAGGCGATCATGAAAAGTGTGAACTAATTATGGAAAGCAAGAAACAAGACTATAAACTTGAACTGTTGTCTCTCTTAAACAGGCACGTGAAGTGAAAAGTTATAGGTTACACAGGTGAGGTTTTTCATTCTTCCGTTGGCTTCTGTAGCAGAGTGCTCGCACATCTCATCCTTCAGCACGTGTCTTAACAGCAAGAAGACAGTTGATTTTCTCAGCATTGCATGACTTGGTCTTATGCATGAGCAATTATTCACTGTTAACCAGTCTGGGAATTCGGAACACCCACAGCGGCACCAAGTGCAACATACGAAAGAAATCAACAGAAAATCAAAGCCGTATTTCTTGGCCACTCCACTAAATCAAAATGAAGCTAGTAACATCCAGACACTAGTTTAATGAAAACAGCTGTCACAATATATCACAATATTACGGTAAATGTTTCGAAGTAATATAACTTGAAATAGTAAACGAATTTCAAAACAATGAATACGTAAAAGAATCGAACAATAACAAGTTCGCGAAAACTAATGTGACAATGAATGTTAACTAGTACCTTCTAAATTGTGGATGTAAGCGTCGCAGATAAAACTTGTACCCTTTGTCGAAGGCCATTTTATTTGTTTGTGTCAACTCATGTGGTACTCATTTTATATCGTCAGGAGATATATCGCATAAATTAGCCATAGATCTAGACCAACAGTCTAACACAGTATCTATTGTCGCTATCTTATCGAATCAATGCTGTTGCGTGTATCCTCTCTTTCAAATGCAAGCGACGATGGCGCCAACAAGCGGCGGTCAATAGATGTAAAACCACATTTCCGTCATTACCCGACTAAAGAGTACCCTAAACAAATAGTATAATGAAGGTTGTCTGAATTTTTGTGAGGACATACGTAGTGCGGAGTGACTAGAAATTATGTTTTTCTGCAGCGGGGCATCAGAGCTGGAAAATTACGGCAGATAACAGTCGGTGTTTGCGAATTGATACACATGTCATTTGTATTGGTGATGTCAAAACAATAGGTCACTGTCTGATTCTAGCAGGGATGAAGGGGTGTCAGGTTTAAATGTGGTTTAAGCTATTTTACTGATTAGTGACATTTTAATAGCACTCATGCACTGGACTATTTAGATTGATATTTTAAGCTACTTTTTACTATTACATTCCCCCAGATTTATTTATTATTTGTATTGTATTTGTATTGTATTGTAAAGATAATTAATTCTGAATTCAGTACTTCAATATAAAAACCGATATAACAGTCATAATTTACTCATGTTACAAGACTAGGTCGCCAAATCTTCTCTAAAATGACTAGATTATTGTAGATATATGTCAGGTTGATTCACTAAATTCACCTGTTTCAGACAACAGTAACAACTGTCGAAAGGTGTTCACATCACAAGTATCTGAAATGGAGTGACAAAGCTGCCAAACATCGCACACATTCACAACAACAATTGTCACGACCTGTGACACACCAGAACGGAGGGCATCAAGTCACTTGATCAAACATCCAAATTTGGGCCTTCGTGAAAAAGAGAAAATGTGATCGTCGCTCGAGGAACAATCATTTATTTTTGTATTTGAAAACACCACCAACTCATTCAAGGATTTTCAAGCGTGACTAAATTATTATATGAGTGAATAGTCATCTTGATGTGTAATTGCATATATAAGACATACTTCTCAGTTCAGTTTAGTGTTGCGTGTGTGCACTGACATTTGTGGGGAAATGTTTAAATGTGACGCTTGTGGAAACGTTTTACAAAACGATGGCGTCTAAAAGACTGCATTTCAGCACTAACATTGGTGAGAAACTTCAAATGTGATGCATGTGGTTTACACGCCTGTTGAGTATTTTCCAGTCAAGTACTAGAGCTCACTCGGTTGTGACACACCGTCATAAGTAGAAGAACTTTGAAGACACAAGTGCGCTTCCACGCAGTGGTGCAAACCTAAACGTGTGGTGAATGGAAACAGGTATTTTCAATATGGCTGAGAACGTGAACACTTGTACTGTTGAGAAACTATTCAAATGTGACACTTGTGGTAAGCGGTTTTTACGCAAAAATGGCTTAATACAACATGTCCTCATCCATACTGGGGTAAAACCATGCAAATGTGATGTCTGTGGTGCACAATTCTCACAAAATTATATTTTGAAGAAACATATCCGTATCCACACTGGGGATAAACCATACAAATGTGATATCTGTGGTAAGCAATTCTCGCACTGTGGTATTTTGAAGTCCCATGTCCGTATCCACACTGGGGATAAACCATATAAATGTGATATCTGTGGTAAGCAATTCTCAGAAAGTGGTAGTTTGAAGAAACATGTCCGTATCCACACTGGGGATAAACCATATAAATGTGATATATGTGGTAAGCAATTCTCAGAAAATTGTAGTTTGAAGACACATGTCCGTATCCACACTGGGGATAAACCGTACAAATGTGATACCTGTGGTGCACAATTCACGAATAGTAGTAATTTGAAGAGACATGTACGTATCCACACAGGGGACAAACCATACAAATGTGATACCTGTGGTGCACAATTCTCATGCCATTCTAATTTGAAGGCCCATGGCCGTATCCACACAGGGGAGAAACCATACAAATGTGATACCTGTGGTGCACGATTCTCACAAAGTTGTATGTTGAAGACCCATGTCCGTATCCACACAAGGGACAAACCATACAAATGTGATACCTGTGGTGCACAATTCTCGAATAGTAGTAATTTGAAGAGACATATACGTATCCACACAGGGGACAAACCATACAAATGTGATACCTGTGGTGCACAATTCTCATGCCATTCTAATTTGAAGGCCCATGGCCGTATCCACACAGGGGAGAAACCATACAAATGTGATACCTGTGGTGCACGATTCTCACAAAGTTGTATGTTGAAGATCCATGTCCGTATCCACACAAGGGACAAACCATACAAATGTGATACCTGTGGTGCACAATTCTCGAATAGTAGTAATTTGAATAGACACGTACGTATCCACACCACAAGGGACAAACCATACAAATGTGATACATGTGGTGCACAATTCTCACAAAGGTGTATATTGAAGTCCCATGTACATATCCACACAAGGGACAAACTATACAAATGCGATACCTGTGGTGCACAATTCTCGGGGAGTGGAAATTTGAAGAGACATATCCGTATCAACACAAGGGACAAAGCATACAAATGTGATACCTGTGGTGCACAATTCTCACAAAGGTGTATCTTGAAGTCCCATGTCCGTATCCACACAGTAGACAAACCACACAAATGTGATACCTGTGGTGCACAATTTTCAAAACATAGTAAACTGAAGGCCCATGTCCGTATCCACACAGGGGACAAACCATACAAATGTGATACCTGTGGTGCACAATTCACACAACGTAGTAATTTGAAGGTCCATGTCCGTATCCACACAGGGGATAAACCATACAAATGTGATACCTGTGGTGCACAATTCTCACGCCATGGTAATGTGAAGGCCCATGTCCGTATCCATATAGGGGACAAACTGTACAAATGAGATGATAGCTGTGGTGCACAATTCTCACAAAGTAGTTATTTGAAAACGCATGTCCATATCCGCACAGGAACCCTACAACTATAATACCTGCATTACATAATAATTTTTGTCAAAAAGTGGTACTTTGAAGATGTCCATTTCCACACTGGTGAGAACCCCAATAATATAATGGTGTAAGGGTAGTGCATACATCCGCACACAAAGTTATCATTTTAAGGCACATGTATGTGTCTATATCATTGGTTTTGCACTCCTTTAAAACCGTTACAGTTTCTTCATTAGAAAATATCTTGTCAAACCTAACTTTGTAAGGTTACTACTTCATGGACTGAGACAGGACATCGTCATGGACGTTGGATAAAGTCTCACGCCTGATGTAGATATAGGCCAGATAAAGGGCGCTTTCATTCACTTAGAATGTTTTACTATAAACCCAATGATGTATCGCAACAGTAATTCTTAAATGTGATTAAACAAATGACTAAGATTGCTCCGTTTGTTGCTATGTATACTTCACGCTGTAATTATAATGCTGTATGTTGTGATGAAAATTAGTACAATTAAATACTCTGAAATATATATATCAGAGTATTTAATTTTAAAAAGTCAAGCTTTATAAATTGCATTTTATATATATATATATATATATATATATATATATTATAAGTCTGGCGAACTGACCCGAATAATACAGGCGGACTCCAAACTAGAAACTCTGTGCATGTTGGATATGTGTTCAGGGTTAAAAGTGATTAATAAAACACATTTGTAATTAAATGTAAGCATAGAGTTACATTAATAATTATGTTGACACTTGAGAATACTTGAAAACTGCATACATCACAAAGAGTTTTAAATTGTCTAAGAATCCCTTTAAGCAGACCAAATTAAACATTCTGTTTTACGATTTTACCAGTGGTTACAATGTTTGTTGAAAACAAACATTGTTATTTTGATTAGTTGTAATATATGCTTGAACAACATGTTTTGACACGTTCAACTTTTATTCATGTATTAACAATGACTGCATTGCCGTGATCAAGAAAGCAATATTGACCCAGAGAATATTTTCTATATAACTATATGCCTATACTTCAAATTGTTTTCATTCGGATTAACAGAGCAGAGATTATGTAATGTGCAACTGACGCTGTATACATGGTGTTGTTGCTATAGGTCTATAACATGTTGATTGTACACCTACAACTGTTACCCGACAGTGCCAATTACTTAAGAAGATACTGGACAACAGGTGACCACCGAATACAATCTTCATTTGCTCAAAGCCAGAGGATGTATTAGCACCTGTCAGTGACCATAGTTCAATGTCCCTTTTCTTCTTCAGTCAGGCTCCATGCTGGCACCAGGCTATTCTGGCTCCAGGCTGTCTGTTAAGTTGACCTGTCACACTTCCTCACATGATCCTAGCAATTGTTAGCATTGTCTCTTTTGAGGGAGGGCAATATAGGCATTCAGGCATGAGATTCTTCCGCGGAACCGCGAAAATCCGCGGTTCGTGAACCCGATTTCCCTGGTGTCTGTTATTCGTCCAAATCCGAATTTTCGTTTTTCTAATACGGGGGAGGATAAAACTGGTCAAAAATGGATAAGAAATTAAACTTTTGTGTCGATTTCTGGCGTGCCGTAGATCGCATCCGCGAACGTCGTCCTTTAAAAGTAAGCCGCATTTTTATTAGCTAGTAACTGCGAATCAGGGCACAAGTTATAATTTGCGCACGCGTCAGATATTTACATTCCTATTCATACAGTCGGAATTGAGATTTTATGATTCTACGCACCCGCAAAGACATTCCAACATAACATTGAGATATGTGTCCCGCCTTTATTTCGTACAATTTCTCACACGGATTTGATTGGGTTCATCGAAGTGGTGCGTTTGTTCGGTGCCGAGCGGATGCATTTCTACAACTACCAGATTTCACCGCAATCGAAGCCGTGCTTTCGTACTTCGAGAAACTCGGCATTGTCACCGTGCTCCCGTGGAAGTTGGTTAAACGGACGACATCTTCTAAGAAAGCCATGCACTATAATGGCAAGGGGGTGAACGTTCAAGGTTGTCTATATCGTCACATGTTTTCTACAGTGGCGTAGCCAGAGGGGGGCCAGGGAGGTCATGACCCCACAATCCCGGAAAAATAGGATGGTGGGGAACGGAGGACCAATAACTGGCTGCCTGATTCATAGAGTCACAGTACAGTGGGTTTCTGGATGACTATATAAGAATAAAACGCATTTGTAATTAAATGTAGGCATAGAATTATATGAAATAATTATGTTGACACTTGAGATTACTTGACAATTTCATACACCACAAAGAATTTAAAATTGTTAAAGAATCCCTTTAAGCAAACCAAATTAAAACAGTCTAAAATTGTTAAAGAATCCCTTTAAGCAGACCAAATTAAAACAGTCTGCTTAAAGATTTTACCAGTGGTTATTATTAGGCACGAGATTCTTCCGCGGAATTCCGCGGGTCGTAAACCCGATTTGGCCGTTTCTGTGATTCGTCCCAATCCTAATTTTCCTTTTTCTAATATAGTAGGGGGAAATGATCAAAACCGGATAACAGGTTTAACTTTTGTACCGATTCCTGGCGTGCCGCGAGCATTATCCTTTTAAAAGTAAGCCTCTTTTTGATTAGCTAGCAACTGCGAATCTGGGGGAGGTCACAATCGGCGTATCACTGGAATTGACCGATTTACATTCTCATGCATACGGTCGTAATCGGGGAAGTGTCGTACCTGTGGAAAACCTACGGATTGGTCTATCCAATATATATATATATATATATATATATATATATATATATATATATATATATATATATATATATATATATAACGTCATGATCAGCCAATGTTGTCGCGGACCCGTTCAGGCTGTTTTTTGTTATGTATCACTTCGATGATGAAAGTCAAACTTATTTTAAGTTTCCGCGTCAACATATCAGCAAAATGCCTTACAGTAGCCACGGATAGAGAGTTATTATACAAATTCAGGCAGTTACATTGACTTTGGGTGCTGTTTGAAGGGGACTTTCAGCAAGTTGTCGGCGAGTAACGTGGGCCGTGGCGTTCGAGTACCCTGGAATGTTCTTGAATTTCACTGAATGTCCTTGAATAAAGAATGTCACGGACAACATGGACAATAGTGGCGAAAAGTCAACGAAAGAATTATAGTGATATTTAGTGAAAATTATTTCGCAGTAATACAATTCACCAGATGGCATGTGGACAAGTAATGTGTTTCTGTTTTTCCCACTGGGATTCTATTGTATGGCATACAAACGTGCCCTACCATTGGAGGGCATTCACACCTGACGTAAGAATATGGGGCTTCACACCTGACACCATTTTAGGGCATTCACACCTGATACAAGTTTCTGAGTCACTCTAGGGCATTCACCCCTAAAGTACCAATGTAGGGCATTCACCGTTCACACCTGATGTACCAACGTAGGGCATTCACACCTGATGTACCAATGTAGGGCATTCACACCAGCCGTATCATTGTAAGGCTTTCACACATGCCCTACCATGATAGAGCTTTCATACCTGTTATACCGTTGTAGGGCATTTACACAAACCGTATGTTTGTAGAGAATTCACACATTCCCTGACTTTTATATATATATATATATATATATATATATATATATATATATATATATATATATATATATATATATATATATATATATATATACTGGCAAATCATGAGGTGTGTCAAACCGTATAGCTTAAGCAAGATTGTTCATTACATATTGCGATATATATAAAGTATCAATGGCTTAGGAAATCAAAGTGTAACCGTGTAACCGTGCAACCGTGCAACCGTGCAACATCACTAAGCGAAACCAAACAACGGTCGCCGTTTAGTATTGTGGGTACTGGGTAACACAGATGAATCAACTAATCCAGGGGCATAACTAACACTGTCATCCCCCAATGAGAGAACGCTAACCTGTGGCTCCTCCTCACGGTATTGGGTTAATCGAAAAGTTTCTTTCTCTTTTATGTAGCTAGGAACTACACTAGCGTATATAGGATGATTCAAGTGTTTGATTATGTTTTAAATATTCGGGTACTATTGCGGGCGTTAATCGGTAGTCAAAGTTCTAACAGTGGGCTGGCCGGTATCTTGTGATTTCTTGGAAGTTCGACTTGGAGAGTCGGATGATTCGGCCCAAAATGTATTCGGCCCATTGTGCTGAATCGTCCGTTTCTGCCAGCGGTGAAGTTTGGCCAACTTGCCGACTCACCCACATCCGCAACCGGTGCCGGCGAAGCCCGAAGACTGAGCCAAGGCCGAAACCGAGTAGTTCGGTTTTGTGCTGCCTAACCTTGGGCTGTGGCTCACCTGTGGAAGCATAAATCGTGCGAGCTAAACGTTTTATGGCTTTTTATCCAAACCCTTGCCTTTGTAAGACTGTGACGAACGAAAGATTTAGACAAGTGTGTCTGAATCAAATTGATTTAATGTTGACAATTCATGGAGTCATGGACATTAACAGCTGTTTGGCCTGGACATTTTAGCATAATTATAATGTATATATATATATATATATATATATATATATATATATATATATATATATATATATATATATATATATATATATATATATATATATATATATATATATATGAACAGATTTGCAATCAAATTTGTATTAAAATTGTTAAGAAATGCCTTGATTGAAAAGATATATATATATATATATATATATATATATATATATATATATATATATATTACATATGGTCTGTCTGTCTGTCTGTCTGTCTGTCTGTCTGTCTGTATGTATGTATGTATGTATGTCTGTCTGTCTGTCTGTCTGTCTGTCTGTCTGTCTGTCTGTCTGTCTGTCTGTCTGTCTGTCTGTCTGTCTGTCTGTCTGTCTGTCTGTCTGTATGTCTGTCTGTCTGTCTGTCTGTCTGTCTGTATGTCTGTCTGTCTGTCTGTCTGTTTGTTTGTTTTTCAGGAAATTTAGGTGATTAGATGTCTGTCGTGAAAGGGATGTTTTTGATTGCTGTTTGAAATGCTATGAGACATCATTGATGTCGATTTGTTCTAGGTGGACTTGGTGCTGGCCTGTATCGCTGCACACGAAGGAGTGCTGCAATGAACAGTGACGAGAATTAGACACGATATAACAACCCAGTCAGCTGTGAGCGGCACCCCAGAACATGATGACTACCCCCGCATTGTTTCTGACATTCTGAATGAACATAAGTAATGTTCTGCAAAGTGCCAATTTGCATTAATATACTTCAATTGTCGTTATTACTTACTGAATTATTCCAAACCCATGTTATGCAACTATCTCACGGTGTGTTGTTTGCGTGTGAGGACATTACCGTTTTGAAGAGAATAATGAACTCAGGAAATAATAATACGTTATGTCTTTTTGGCCAGGATAATGTGGCTAAACATTGCAACATGGCTGCAGCCAAATGGCATGCTGTCGTAATTGAAATTAATATCAAGTTAATCTCCCACATTTTATGTTTTAATATTGAGCATATTAAACATTGCATTCACTCAAGAATATGTATTTAATTAATGCTAATAATGTTCTCCTAAATAATGAGGCACGTTCGAATTAATAAATTTGAAAGAAATAGATTTACAATAAGATACTTGCAATCAAGTAAATACTAGATCTTTGTCAATATTAATGTTAATTCATATGCAGTGTTTACATAATTACAAATAATATATATATAGTTAAAATAAGAAGAATTATGTTTTATTCGACCAGTATTTCAAACAATGCACCATGCTAGTCGCTATCGAGGAGCCACCTTTCAGGAAATGTTATGTATAAAATAATTTCATCACAAACAAATTCTTCCACAAAGAGAAGAGAGAGAAAACATATTTTAAAGATGCACGTGCGCAGCTGACATGGTTAGTGTATCATTTAGGCATTGTTTTAAATATACATACAGCATAAAGTTGATACGTGGTTTTTGGTTCTAAATTTTTGCATACACACAACAGTTTTTTTGTATGCTGCATGCAGTTAACATACTTGACAAATCCCTGTGTACTATATGAGAAAAGTTTTTCTTTAACTATTTCAGGTAGGTTGTTTAAAAATACTGGCAAAGAATGCCTGAGTCATTTCTTTGCAAAGGCATGTTTAACTTGATGTGTATATTTTATTTTTGTTCTCTTGTATCATGACTATGTACTTCATATATAAACATAATCCTCCAATTTGTTAAAACATACTGTGATACGGACAGTTCCTTTGCGACCATGGATCTTTAATCCCAGAAGAACACCCGGGGGACAAACCTTCTACGAACTATACCCTAGTGGGGTGGCTATAAATGTCAGAGGTATTCTTGGTCACGTGCACGCTGACATTACGTTTAAGTGACGTGTATACCCGCGTGTTGTGTATGCTTTCGTGGGTGCGTATGTGTACATGTGTGTGTATGCATATACACATAAATATGTATTATATATACATATACACGTGTATATAATTTTGAAATCATAACGAATATTCTAAACATATATACACGCAATATCTTTATTCATATAGTTCTGGTGTCCGTTTCGACAACGCTACAATACTGTAAAGGCAAATTTACAACGCGGGCGAGAATCACCACCGAATCCGTTTGTTCACCAACTGACATGACTGTCCTCGGTGTCAACGTCACCAAGCTCCATGTAGGCCTTGTACTCCCGGCTCGTCCTCACTAGGAACACGCTGCAACGAGAATCGATATAACAGCCAAATAGTCGGGCGGTCAGGCGAACGATGGGTCGATCAGTATAGTTTGTGTGTCAATACAGATCATGTTTTCTCACCCAGCGTTTTTTTTTCAGGCATAGTCTGCGGAAAACGTGTGTTAATTTGTGTATGTGAGTGTTAATTTGTGTGTGTATGTGTGTGTGTGTGTGTGTGTGTGGGGGGGTGGGGGGTGGGTGCGTGCGTGCGTGCGTGAGTGAGTGAGTGAGTGGTCGTGGTGGTGGTGTGAGTGGTGTAGTGGTGGTGGTGGTGGTGGTGTGTGGTGGTGGTGAGTGGTGGTGGTGGTGGTGAGTGGTGGTGGTGGTGGTGGTGGTGTGGTGAGTGGTTGAGTGGTGGTGGTGGTTAGTGGTGTGGTGGTGGTGGTGGTGTGTTGTGTGGTGGTGGTGGTGAGTGATTGTTAATATTTGTGTTTGTGTGTAATACAGAGTAACTTAATTTTATACTTTTACCATGCCATTTGTAGGATCGTTAAACGAGGCAATCTAATCTTGTTATTATAAAACTATGTTATGCAGTGCGCGCGCGCGCACACACACACACACACACACACACACACACACACACACACACACACACACACACACACACACACACACACACACACACACACACACACACACACACACACACACACACACACACACACACACACACACACACACACACACACACACACACACACACACACACACACACACACACACACACACACACACACACACACACACACACACACACACACACACACACACACACACACACACACACACACACACACACACACACACACACACACACACACACACACACACACACACAATGTAAACGGTATAACATGATTGATCAATAAAAAAACCAATTACGCTGTCTCCTTGCACGACAGAAATGCCACAATCTCATAAGAACAAGAAACTTACACAAGAAGGAGACAGCCGACGGCGTAGAAGGCGGCCATGACGAGGTAGACGAAGCCAGTCATGATGTAGAGCGTGGCTGAGTAGACGGAGTTGAAGACTACATTACCGACGAGACTGCAGATGACCTCGATGAAGGCGATGCCTCCGTACAGGGCGCCTACAAACAGATGACGGCGGTGTCTACTACAGGGTTCCTAAAAAAGCAGACTCCGATAAAAAACAGAAACCGCGAGAGAATGACTCATACAGATCGTACACAATAGTATAAACTGAACACGTTTGACAGTGACGCACACAAACTGAACATGTTGACGTCTAAATACAAACCCTACAGCTCACAATTAGATAGAGTGTGATGCGAACAGTAAGACCCGACGCTTGCGGGAGCAGACAAGAAAAAGACACGACTTTATACCCAATTACCTGCACCCCAGACAGACACTGTTACGAATGTAGCAGTTATTATCATCATCATTAATCACCCAGCCTATTTGACTGGTAAGACCTCATCCCCGGAATCTAATTATGTTTCGCCGAGCGTGATGAATTACCTTGCTCGTGGTCGCGAACAAGGGATGACATCAGCGCACGCGCAGTCGGGATGAACAGGAAGTCGAATATCGACATCAACGGGGCTGGAAAACACAATCACGGCATTGTTACGCTTCGGTGTTTTACATAGTAATAGTCACTAGTAATAACATAACTGTTTTATTGACTGATAGTCCGAAACAATATTGTCAATGCAAACTACGATTTATTATATTTTGACGTCTGTTATCATGAATGATCCCTTGGTTATTTTATGTATGATATTTTCCAAATTTGTATTGTTCACAATCTGAACTATTTATTGTCTAACAGAAAGCCTACCAGACGCTAGAAACACACAACACCCACACTCACATACACACCGTAAGATGAACATAGGAACATGTGTTAATAGCGTCAATTAGTCACCAATGGTAATTTGTATCCAGGTAACCATCATCATTCATTGAGGAATAAATCCCTATTATTTTAAAATTAATTAATTAAACACACACACACACACACACACACACACACACACACACACACACACACACACAACACACACACACACACACACACACAACACACACACACACACACACACACACACACACACACACACACACACACACACACACACACACACACACACACACACACACACACACACACACACACACACACACACACACACACACACACACACACACACACACACACACACACACACACACACACACACACACACACACACACATACACACACACGTTGGAGAGTTAAAGTAGTCCACCTACTAATGTACATCATGGCTGAGTTCTGTACGAAAGCGGTATAGACATTGTGTACGACTCCCAGTAGACCACAAGTGAGCGCGATTCCGCCGTCTCGCATACAACACTGCATTAGTCGCATGAAAATCACCGCCCCTACGCTGATGACAGCGACATCTGCTGACTGAAAAATGCCGACGACCTCGCTCGTCCAACAGAGAGGGCGGTTCATCTGAAAGAACGGGTCGATGACGTCACCCTCTTTGACGACACTACACAAGAAGAACGCAGCAAGAATGACGCACAGCTTCCATCGACGTTTGGTAGCATCGTCCTTCGTTAGGACTTGTGCTGTTTTCTTTATGTGTTTTGTAGAGAAGAATTTTGCTTGGGAGCTGCGCGTAACTGTCTCGGGAATAAAGAAAATAGCATATACCAACGTGATCACATAAATCCCAGCAATAGTGAGGAACGGGGCCAGAAAGCCGCCGTGTTTCACCCAAAATCCGGCCACAAACGGTGTGAACATAGCCGTGATGAAAACGCACGTTTCGAGAATTGTTATTCTCAGCGACCGCCCATCCGCCGGCACGATGTCCGATATATAGGCAAAGCAGCCCATCAACATTGTCTGGTAGTTGCCACCAGAACCCTCAAACACGGCGCCGACCAGAACGTACTCCGCCGGAAGCCCAAACGCGACGACGACGACGTACGAGAACGCGCGCAAGGTGCTGCCGACTATCGGCGGGATGATGGCATAGCGCCGACCGGCCTGGTCGCTGTAGGCGCCGATGAACGTTGTCACGAACAGCGCCGGGATGAGACTGCACAGTCCGAGGATGAGGCTGAAGTAACTCGCCCGCCGTTGCACCTCCTCCCCGAACACGTACGCGGGGTCCGACTTGTTGACGTCACACAGCGATTTGTTGGCGGGGTCTGACGAGTTGGTGTTCGTTCCATTTGACAACTGCTCCGTGTAGTAGGCGACGATGTAGAATTGTGATAGCAGCCCCATTGGCAACCCGCACAGACCGACGGTCAGCACGACGGGCTCTACGATGACAGTGCGTCTCGGTTGGCGAATGTGAAACAACGTTGTTGTGTCGGGAGCATCTTCACCCGCCATGTTGTCACTGTCCGACATGCCGCTGCGAATAACGACATATGAACATGTGTTAATAACGTCAATTAGTCACCTATGCTAATTTATATGCAGGTAATCATCGTCATCCTTTGAGGAAAAAATCCCAATTATAATAAGATCAATACAATTTTAAATATCCAATAAATAGGATACCTCTTGACGATACCAGAAGATGGTTGAGATTTTGTATCAGTAGGGTTATAGTCTGATCAGTAGGGTTATAACTATGGTTAAGTCTATGGTTAGGTACAGCTCTCGCTTATTCGTCCACTCTTATTCTTCTCTACAGTAATATATCGTTGATCAGTCGGGTAAAAAGGCTGCCGACAGGTCGGGAAAACAGTCTCGTCTTTGGGGATTACTCGCCCACCTCGCGGATACGTTCGGCAGCCCAACGCTCTGAACTTTGAACTGAACGTTGATTTTATTTCGACAAACTAAAAACCATAATACACAATAGTTTGAGGCGCAAGAATGATTTGGGTACCTTTATCAAGTTGTGAGCAATACCATAACTAAGAAGTTACGGGGACACATGCGGTGTGTAACGGTCCTTGGTAGCGGTTTATGCGGACACGTAAACAACAGCGACACGGATGTGTGGCCCAGAAACGTGACCCCGTTTTTTATTGTCTCATACAGGACATGAAGCTGTATGTTGGTTCCTAACTATAAATGGCTTAGGCTATAGGTACGCTGAATACTACACCATCCAATGGCTAAAAAACACTTCGGGCACCTGGAAGACTTGGAACATGATACTTTCATGAAATGACTGGCTGACCTATTCACTGCCACCCCCCCTCCCCCCCCCCGACACCAGATGACATTTACCGCAGGCGCTGTTGTGGAATTCAACAATAAAAACCATTCGGTATTGGAATTTGAAGCTAGCAACCATACGTTTTGTTATCTGGCTTCTGTGAAGTTCTGCCACCACCACGGTCGTCTTACCATTATAGTTGCTATGGCGAAATGGTCGAAAGAAATGGGGTAAGTAGGCTACAACAAATTAAGTTTGAGGACCACTTGGCAGTCCTGTACACGTGTATTACTGGAAATGTAGATAAATCACAGACTATTCGTCGGCCTACAATCTACCGACGACTTGTGCCCTATGAGATGCATGTATATATATATGCATACTAGCCGGATACAATACAATAATAACAAAGGTAAACATTCTTAAATTGGCTAAACATGGAACATAAATATGACGGGTGGCGCCGTCGTGTGGACTATTACAACAGTAACATAAACGTCAAATGCGGGTAACCTTTACAACGTAAACCCATTACAACATATACAACTCTTCGTTACACACATACGGGATATAAACGGTAGTCCGGTGTTGAGGTATATCGCTGTTGTAATTCAGCAGTGACGGCTGTGGGGGCGTGGCGCAGGGTTCAACGACATGTTTATCTCGAGTGTAAGTGGGTGTAACTAGTCTCGTGCCTGTCGAGTGTCAACTTCTCTCGCTCAGATGGGAAGTGTTTCACAGGACAGCCCGGACGGGTAAGTAACAGGGCTCCATCTCCGTATGTCAGAAGTATGTAAAAGCTTCGAATTCCTCGTGTTTATTAGTCCTTTGGCGGACTGTCTGGTGCCGTTCTCAGCGCACGCCTAGCCGTAGCCGTAGAATGATTGATAGCTTGCGGCCTTGCCTTGCTTGCATGTATTATAAACGGCCGAGAGCGAACGAGCGGCGACCTAATTTATGTTCACCTGTTGAACGCTTTTGAATGAAGACTGAAATTGGGTAGAATTATTGTCAGGTCGGCTACATGCCGTCTGGTCCACGATCGGTTGCTGTAATATGCCGCGACGGTTGTTTGAGTACGTATTTATATCGAAGTCTTATGACAACAAAGCATTAGTAATGATCATATGACTTCGGAGGCAGTCATGTGATTGTATGGAGGGCCGAACACTGCTTTATTATAAAGAAATATTCTTCCGATGCCGTGCGTATGTGCATACATCGTAAGAAAACGCAGTTGTTCAGCTAATATATTGCTTTAGTTACTCTGTAGAACTAGTGGACTAATTCATTCATCATTCATTCATTCACTAATTCTAAACTAATTCATTACTATCAGTTGTAAGTAATTCATGATACAACGGTAAACAGTAACCTATATTGTTTTAATCTAAACATAGTAGATATAGTTATTTTTTATTACAGTTTTATTGCATTGGCGTAATACGTAACTTGAACTGATGTATTAGCCTAAATACATAAATTTAACGAACTGCAAAGCTGATAATAACTAACGGGCTAATAGAATGGATATTTATAACATTATGATGCAAAGAAACAATAACAGTAAAAAGTAAATTACGGTTCTTACAAAGAACTCACATCAGAGCCAAATAGAATGTGATAATTTTTCCATTCCCACGTTTTTACACTGTTGGTTTGTTGATAAAGAACTTGGTGATGATATCAAGTAAGACTGCAGCGAGAGATGAAAAGTATGTGGCGTCATTTGGCTATTAATTGCATTATTTATTTTTAAATAAATTAAACAAAATTATTTGAAATTTCTGTTGGTTTAAATATAACTACGTGTTGATTGCGAAAACTACAGCATATTACTAATTCTAGTTTAGGGAAGCATTCAGTTTGTAGTTGACGTATTGTGTGACGTAGAAAGTCGCGACATTTGCGATTGTGACATTTGCGATTGTGCCATTTGCGACCGCGACATTTACGGTTGCGATAAGGGATGGCTTCATTTATGCCCCAGTCATAATGTCACGTTTTGGCCGCGCCGTTGTGCCTCCTTTCTGATCGCCACGGTCTGGGAAAATTTTGCAAATGTCGGCAGGGTACCACGTTGTTCCACGTTGTCAAAACGTGCTGGCCACGCCCTCGCCTCGTTTTAGTCGCGCTGTAAAAAAAATCAAAGTCGGGTTATGCCTCGCTGCCGCCACGCTATAGCGTCGCTGTCGCCACGTTGTGCTTCGTTATGCCTCGCTGTCGCCACGCAGCATAGCGTACAACAACGTATCGTAACGTACCACGACGTACCAGAAACGCAGTACAACATAGTACACGGGTTCTGATCACATTCTGTCACATTTTTGCTACGTTGTAGCCACGTTGTACCACATTGTTGCCACGTTGTAGTACGTTGTACCACATTGCTGCCACGTTGTGGTACGTTGAGTGAATTGTTAACATATCTAAAATAAAAAATCCAGTTCATGTTTTGTCACGTTTTACCGCGCTTTAGCCACGTTGTTCTAAGCGTGCTCACTTTGTAGCCGCGGTCTACCATGTTTCGCAACGTAGCTAAACGTGGCGGCCTAGACGTGACATTATGACTGGGATATATCAGACAATCAATGTTGGTTTAATATCCAATCTGACATTTGCAGTATAAACGTGTAGGGTGGAGAGAGGGGAGTAGCACGGTGTTATAAAGCCTCACTGCCAGTCTCCATATATTAAAGGCACATCTGTGGTTAACGTCGATCGTCTACAGCGAATACATATCTTGGAGGCCAGGTTGATTCTGCGTCGTCGGCGAAGTGACAGTGCCATCTTTGTTACTTACGCGAGCTACACTGACTGCCCATTGTGCCATAGCTGACGTCAAGCTACTTATTCTCACTGACACAGCCAGGCACAACGACGCGCCAGTGATTGGTGTGAACTCGTGGGCCCGTGTCAACCGACAAGAGCAATGAACTCTATTTATTTTAAAATATTAGTATTATTAGTGTAAAAAAATTAATTTTTTATGTATTTTAATAGTCATATGTGGTGAGCGCCACGAACCATTGCGGATGTGGCGCTATATGAAATACAATTTATTATGTTATGTTATGTTATGTTACGTTACGTTACGTTACGTTACGTTACGTTACGTTACGTTACGTTACGTTACGTTACGTTATATTATATTATATTATATTATATTATATTACATTATATTACATTACATTACATTACATTGTTATGTTATGTTATGTTATGTTATGTTATGTTATGTTATGTTATGTTATGTTATGTTATATTATATTATATTATATTATATTATATTATATTATATTATATTATATTATATTAAACAGAGGCCACGCGCAGTGTTACCTCGGTGACGTCAGCAACATGTGCCGAGCTGGTTGCGTTGTCACACTCAGTTGACCATGCTTGAGCGGATTTGGTGACCCAAATTCGCATTGACAGACATCATATGACGCATATTGTTTAACAAGAGTGTTACATCTACGTATACGAAGTTTTTAAAGAAACTAACATTTTCATTTTACATAGTCTTTAAGTGTGTAATTTGATCATGTCTCTTACACACAGGGGCTGTCATTCAACACTGGTCCTACATAAAATATGCAATATGTATCGGCTACAGACTGTGATTATTCTTGTATCAAACCTCCGATTAACTGATAACTAACTTGTTATAAAACTTGTAATATAGACTGATTTAGATAATATAAGATCAGCTTTATTGATATGTGTTTTCATGGCAGTTACAATAAAACATTGGAGTGCTTTGTAATGCTGGGTCGTCGTGCAAGTATGTTCACATGACAGTACCCTCACATGCACCAAGCGATTATGATAAAATATCCTACTACTTTAAATTAAATAAATACAGAAATAAATTTACCCATAATCAAGTACTCTCATTTCTTTGTGTTAGCAGAACCATGCCGGAGAGTACAGAAGCAACCGGTGACAACATGGCGGCCGAGGAGGTTCCGGACAAATCAGCCTCGTTTCAGATTCGGAAGCCGAACCGCACGGTGATCGTCGAGCCGATCGTTCTTCTCATCGGTCTGTGCGGGATACCGATGGGCATGCTATCGCAGTTCTACATCGTCGCCTACTACACGCAGCTCTTGTCAAACGGAACGATGACCAACTCGTCACACCACTCCAGCAACCGGAGCGAATCGCTGTGTGACGTCAACAAGACGGACCCCGTGTACCTGTTCGGGGAGGAGGTTCAACGGCGGGCGAGTAACTTCAGCATGATCCTCGGACTGTGCAGTCTCATCCCGGCGCTGTTCGTGACGACGTTCATCGGCGCCTACAGCGACCAGGCCGGTCGGCGCTACGCCATCATCCCGCCGATAGTCGGCAGCACCGTGCGCGCGATCTCGTACGTCATCGTCGTCGCGCTACAACTTCCTGCGGAGTACCTCGTCATCGGCGCAGTGATCGAGGGCTTCGGCGGCTACTACCAGACAATGTTGATGGGGTGCTTCGCCTACATATCGGACATCGTGTCGGCGGACGGCAGAGCGTTGAGGATAACGATCCTCGAAACATGCGTGTTCGTCCCGGCCGTGTTTGCGCCTCTCGCGACCGGATATTGGGTGAAACACAGCGGGTTTCTGCCTCCGTTTATCACTGTCTTAGCGCTATACGTCGTCGTCTTGGTGTATACTATTTTCTTTGTTCCCGAAACAGTCCCGCGAAACCCACAGGCGAAATTCTTCTCAACAAAGCATATGACGAAATCTGTGCTACTGTTTACGAAGGATGACGGCACCAGGCGGCGCTGGAAGCTGTCTGTTCTGATCGCTGCGTTCTTCCTGTGCAGTGTCGTCAAGGTTGGAGACTCCGTAGACCAACTGTTCGAGATGAACCGACCTCTGTGTTGGACGAGCGAAGTCATCGGCAATTTTCTCTCGGCAGAAGTCGCTGTCATCAGCGCAGGCGCGGTGCTTTCCATGCGACTTCTGAAGTGTTGTATGCGGGACGGCGGAATTGCGCTCACTTCCGGTCTGATGGGGGTCGTGCACAATGTGTACACGGCCTTTGTACAGAACTCAATTATGATGTATATCAGTAAGTATAAAGCATTTCATCATAAATTTTTTAAGAACCTGTTTGCGCATACATTTTAAACACAATGTCATGCTTCAAAAGTTTAAGTAGTCATCAAAATGACGTGGATCGGTGTACATGTCTTTCTCCCACCATTACTCCTTGAACGTCCGGTCCGTTCTCAGCAAGGATCATTTATCTTTGTCTCACATATCATCCGTTCATCCGTTCACTTTATTCTTGGGTTAGATAAAACGGCTTGATGTGTTATTTAATCATTATATAAAATATGAAAATATATATATATATATATATATATATATATATATATATATATATATATATATATATAATTAGATTCTTACTGATAATAGAGTGTGTATGTCATTGATCAGGTATACGATCACATAAACACAATGACTGTTGGTATGTGTATTAATTAATTATTCAATCAATTAATAAAATCAATAATTACAAATGCATACAATAATTGAATATATACAAGTGGCTAGGAAGCTCCCGTTAAGGTATTTAAATTCTGCAACCACGAGTGCCACCTTGACTAATTAGCTAACTTGCTTCCATAAGAAGGTATAATCCCAGGTTTGATCTTCACATCGTCGTGGTTGTTGTTGTTTTCCAGCCCCGTTGATGTCGATATTCGATTTCCTGTTCATCCCGACTGCGCGTGCGCTGATGTCATCCCTTGTTCATGACCACGAACAAGGTACGTCGTGACTGTTATTCTCGTTGAACGTTTGATCATAATCAAATGCATTAATTCTGTTTTGTCTCTATAATTGTGCAACAATGCGTGACTGTCATGTGCCCTATAGATAGACAACTTGTCGAAGGTTTCCTGCGTGAAGTATTATGCCCAGTCAAATATATCCAGTCTGTAAGCAACAATGTTTAAATATGTCCTGTTTGTATGCGTCGCTGATTAACTGCGACCTGTTTATAAGTGTCAGAGTTTAAATTGTTTCCTGATTGGATCCGTCAATATTTACGTGTGCAATGTGCATCGCTTTAGCCGAGGTTATCTCTTTCTATGAGCCCTGTACGGAGGCATCGCCTGCATCGACGTTTTCTGTTTGTAGGCGCCCTGTACGGAGGCATCGCCTTCGTCGAGGTCATCTGCAGTCTCGTCGGTAATGTAGTCTTCAACTCCGTCTACTCAGCCACGCTCTACATCATGACTGGCTTCGTCTACCTCGTCATGGCCGCCTTCTACGCCGTCGGCTGTCTCCTTCTTGTGTAAGTTCAATGGCTGTATATGAACTCTCCTAACATAATTTTATTATGTATATAAGTTGGATATAATTCATGTGAGGTTTCATCGAAACATTCCCGTAATATTTCAATTACATGTGTTTGTGTGATAAGTTGCAATTGCAAACAATGCGCACAAAATAGCATGCGATTTTCGTTATAATAAAAATATGTTCACATGCAAATTAGACTCGCTGAACGAACAAACAAACGAAAGAACGATCGATAGACATGTGTTCTATGGAAACTGAATATGTGGTACATTTCTGGTTGTAGCGTGTTCATTGTGAAGATGGGCCGGGAGTACAAGACTTACATGAAGTTTGATGACGTAGGCGTCGTGGATGGTGACGTCAGAGAGTGAATGGAGAACGCCTCGACAGTAGTGCCAGTCCTCTACGGCCGAACAACCAATACACCGGAAATATTGCATATGTGTTGTGTGATATTGTCAATTTAGACAGTTTCTTTTCTCAAAAAAGATTCAAATACATCGGATAAAATGCTGTAAGAAGACATATTATTTCCTAATAATTTTTTTATCAGAATATGTAATATTTTCATAATGTTATATGTATAACGATGGAGTTCGATCCCTTTTGAATTCACTGATCCATTTGCAAAACAGGATATTTCAGTATGAGTTGACTTTCCTCTCCCTGACGACGGCATTTGTGAGGTTGTAAATGAATGCTAACACATTCCTAAAGTCAACACTCTGCATCTTTCTGTGGCAATTGCACATAGCCAAACTTTAAATTGTATTCCAACGATTCGTATACACTGGTATGTATACACTGGCATATTTTTCGTCTATTTGATGAGTTGACGTAAGGGAAATAAGCCCAAATGTTTGCCCCTGTTCAGGGCATCCGTTCGGATAATCCTAACAAGAAGTGACACTCGGAACCAGGCGATTACGGCGGATAGTGGCGCCACACTACGGCAATTCAAGCGAAATTTGTAGTTCCAAATAGTCCGCCTGATGGCAGAACATGTCAATATTTACAAGTAGGCTTAAAGTTATCACTCTATTTGAGCAGAACTGACGAATTCGTGAACTTGGGGGAAGGAACATGACAACGAGTGTTTCGTTGTTAATTTGAACGTGCATTGAAACATATAAAAAATTCAGTTAATTTTAATTAAGCATAGCGCAAAAATCGCTGCATTCTTTTTAATATAATTTTAAATCGCCTAAGTTATAGTAAGACGCGTAGACACGCACAAAGTAGCTGTTAATATTATGACAAGTACAATAGTTCTTTCATCCCTGTTATCTTCTGTCTAGATGCTTCTATTTTATATTACGCTAGTAGTGGTTGTCTACGGTGCCATGGTTACATCATAGTATGCATACCACGTTTTAGACAATTATAAACAGACCTACCAGCGATATTAAACAGAACCAGCACGTATGGTTCATTGCTTGAAGGGTTCCGCTTGAAGTACCACTCACAACAGTTTACATGCTGTTTTACATGTTTTGTTTTATTTTAAAAGGTCGTATCTGAAGTTATTTATACATGCATGGAATATTGTCATATTTTATGTCCGATGTGCCATTGTTCTGCTATGTTATTTAGATTCTATATTTTGTTAATGCGCCACAAAACATGCCTATATATATATATATAGTATATAAACACCCTTACAAGTATGTATTCGTTCATGTTTATGCGTCCAAGTATGCAGCGTGCCTGCGTGAGTTTAGCAGTTTCCATGTCTGCGTGGGCAAGTGGATCTGTCTGTGTGCGGGGGTATACACATGTATGGTTTTTGTCAAGTTATTGTTTAGCAACAACAGAGTATTACATTTTTTTATTTGGGTTACGTATTTTGATAAAGTATGAACGACGCCCTTGTCGATTGGAAATCAGCCAGCATTAGTGTCGTCCTGTATTAATTCATGCGCTATTTATTTATTTGAAGAAATCGTAACTTTATTTCGGGTAAAACGTTAAAAATGTGTTCATCAAAATAACATTTGTTTGACAATCGATTTTACTGCAAGCAATTTATCATTGTAAACCGTTTGCAGCGTTTTGTATCAGATTATGTTTCCTTTAACGTACCTTCTTCAAATATTCCAATTATATTGTATTATTAACTACGTAATAAGGGTATACAGCAAACAGTTGAGGATTGATCAAACGCCATCGCCACCGTCCCCAAAACGTCTTCCCCGAAATACTAATCGGACGTGAATGTTTAATGGCTTCCTGGCGGTCGACCCAGCGAGACGCGATTACTACTGAAGGCAATGATTGGTGCATTGTCTCGCGTGGCCTCAGCGCGCGCCAAGTGTCATTCACGGCCGGCAATTACGACCTGCTTCGATTGCGTCCACTAATTAAATTCGCTGCGCCGTCACTCTGACGTCAGCGCGGCCCCGCTTTCGAGGGAGGGTCTAGCGAGTGTTTCAACTGGGAAGTAAAGTATTTTCAACCGCCACTTTCCGTTGTTGCTTCGATGCGCAAGTGCAGACGTTGGCGACCGTCGTTAGTGCTACTGCGAGCGGGTTCACGTGACTGACACTGACTTAGGCGTACGCGAGGAGGGTTTGGAATCGACGTTGCATCAATTGTGGTTTATCAGCCAACGCCGGAAATTAAAAGCCTCGTAGTTTAAGACGGTGAGAAGATGGGCAATCAAAACGCGACGTGGTGATATAGACAAGTTGAGCTTGGATGTGTGTGAAAAGCGCTCGAACTGAATATTGACCATTGGAAAAAGTCAGTAGGGTGTGTTATAAATTTCAGGAACAAGTTTGTGTATTCTTGTCTCTTTCGGTCTTGGAACGTCTACACATCATAACATGCATCTTCACACAGGTAAGTTTAATTGTTGTGCAAAAGAATATTATATACACTGTAATAATAGTTAAATGATGGTTTGCAAGATCGACTCCCTGTGTACTACGGGAGATATGTTGTTGATGGCAGTCGTGTAGGTATGTTGTTGTTTGATATGCGAATCCGGTGCCAAAAATGATGACAACTGTGTTGGATAATATCCGTTAATATCATTTTTTACTAATTATTTTATTAAACTTTACGTCCCCGAACCTCGTTATTACAGAATAATTTTATATTTTTTTATTAACTTGTAAATTTTTATAATATCTGATTTATTACAGCGTATGTATTATACCAGCAAGACCTTCCTGGAATAATGGACTAATAATAAATTAATTGCAGTATATTAAACAATAATTGTAATGCAACCTTTTTTACAATATTAACAACATTAATTTAGTTGTTTTTATTATTGTGATAACGCGTTTGCGAACAGCCTCAAAACGATCCTTACGCAACGTCGCTCTTAATCACACGTTACACAATTTGGTTGATCAAATAACAGACGCCGTCGCCTGATACTCGCAGACGGCGGGAAATTACGTTATCATCCTGGAGCCATTGCAACCGTTCGAATATTCTAACTTGCCTTTTTCAATTAAATTGTTTGAAGTATTATTTATGAATTAGCGCAATTGCACTGTTCTTTTCACATTTCTGCCTTTATCGGACAACGTGCTTGTTGACTATAATGTCAAATTGGATTATGAAACTTACAAATCTGGTTATTCATTTCAAACCACTGTCGAACGATGGCGGTCGTACTTATGAGCGATTGTATTCCCCACTAGACCTTGCCAGCATGTTTGTTAATAAATACAAAATTAATGCATTTGAATGCGCAAACAAGTGCAGCCTTGAATATATATATATATATATATATATATATATATATATATATATATATATATATATATATATATGTTGTTGTATTTTTATACATTATTAGTGAATCCGTTACATTTTCATATTTATTCTTAAGCAAATATTTAAAATTAACTTCATTTTGCATTTGTGTGTAAATGGAATCCTGGAAAACACCATTTGAACTCCTTTTAAATAACCTGAATAATTGCATTCAAATATGTCGTGAGGCATTTTGATGACAAATATATTTGAAATGTTTTGAACATGCGTGCTATTATTGAAGTGTTTGATGTTGGTAGCAGCCTCAGCAAATTAAGTCATACCAAAATGCGTTGACACGTGGGAGTAGTGAAACCCACGTTATAAAATGCATTTAGTTACACAATATGCATATACAATTAGTGTGCATTTTTTTGTATTTATAATGGTACACTTTTTGTAAATAAAATTAGTATAACACGGAGTTTTCCAGGTAAACTCACGAGAGAATCATCTTATAAATTGTGTAACTAAAATGTTAGATGGTGGAGATTTCGCGTGATTGTAACTTCGCATATTTTTAAAATAGGTACAATTCCCTCTTCGTTTGATGAGACCCGTCACGAACGAGGCTCGTCTGTGCTGTGCACGTCTTGTGCGAAATTTACTCCATAATATACTGTATATATATATATATATATATATATATATATATATATTATTTTATTGAACCATTGGCGGTATTATTAACTGTGAACGTTATGCAATTTAATGTTTGTGAAAGTGTAGTCGACTTTGTATTACAGAGAATATTTATATAGTATTATCACGTCTACTGGTTAACTACAGTTTGACCGAGTCAAAGACAATGTTGTGGCCTGCCCGATAATTTCACCAAACTATAATACTATTTTATATTACATATTGTACCAATATGTCGTAGTCGACAAGATAGGTTAGTTATATCGCGAATTGACTCGATCGACACGATCGAAAACAAATCTCATTAAGAAGAAACCTTTAATAAAATTATACCGTGGACAATTAAGTCAGAGTGAAGACAACTTGCGGTGTTTCCAGACATGGTCTTGCTTCAGAGGTTTCATTAATTCCGGGTACCAAACTTCCTTGGATTAATCTAACACCCCGTGGATACGAAGGAAGATATTTATCTGTGCGAAATACCATCTTTATGTTTACATTATCATCTTTGATCGGGTAAGTTATTTGTCCGGAACGTAACATGTAAGTTAGCAATCGCAGTTACCTGGCTCGAGCGGCGAATAGTATATGGTGAAGAACCGGCCCCGGACATGGATTAGGATGTCTGTTTTGTTACCTCTTTCTTTGATCTTTAATCAATTAATTGTGTATTTTGACTGCAAACATTATATGCGTATTTCGTTTTAATAATAATAATAGTACTAGTAATAATAATAACACCAGTAACAACTTTCATAGCGCTTATAGCCTCGAGAGTTCGAGCTAAGTGGCGCGACATAAACATCATTACGCGTGATCAAGATTGGAGAACAGGCAACGGTTGTCTTTTGAGCATGGGACCGCCGAAAGTTTAAACGTTTAGTGTGGGAATACGACTTCAAACTAAATCAATATAATTTTATCTTGAGTTTTTTTTCTCGAAAGGCGGCTATAGTTTCAAATTATTGTCTAATTATAAGGATGTGGACGCTAAAGGAATATTTTTAGCTACATAAGTGTGAATTATCTCGTCTCATGTCGCAACCAAGCATACTGTATGAGTGTCACTAACAGCCCATGTCGTCGTCCCGTTGCAGTGACGGACATCCTGTCACCGTACGATATGCACAAACGCACACCGGTCGACTCGACGGTGGCGCCGCCTTTCGCCGCATCCACCTCCACGCCCGCCTACTACCATCCCTACGGCGGCGGATGTGGGAGTGGCGGGGGTGGCCAGGCGATGGGGATGTCGGCTGCCTCCTACCCAGCCCCTGCGTCCTATCACGACTACATCTCACACTTCGCCGCGCCCCCAGTGCCGCCCTACCCGCCACAGTACGGCGCCGGGCCGGACTACGGCCAGCCGACGGCGGCGGGAGGCTTCGTCGCCGGGACGTGGTACTCGCCCGAGTGTCACGACTCGAAGTTCGCTAGTGAGTGGAACCTGTGTGATACGTACACTGTATTATATGTGTACACATAAGTATGCACGCACGCACGTATGCATGCGCTCGCATACGTCATTATATACACATACTAACACAACATACACGCATGAAAACATTACCCATGCCACAAATAGACACCACACACGCAAACACGCAAACACGCACACGCACACGCACACGCACACGCACACGCACACGCACACGCACACGCACACGCACACGCACAAGCACAAGCACGCACACAAGCACGCACACAAGCACGCACACAAGCACGCACACAAGCACGCACACAAGCACGCACACAAGCACGCACACAAGCACGCACACAAGCACGCACACAAGCACGCACACAAGCACGCACACAAGCACGCACACAAGCACGCACACAAGCACGCACACAAGCACGCACACAAGCAGCACACACACGCACACAAGCACGCACACAAGCACGCACACAAGCACGCACACAAGCACGCACACAAGCACGCACACGCACTCGCACTCGCACACACGCACACACGCACACACGCACACACGCACACACGCACACAAGCACACAAGCACACAAGCGCACACGCGCACGCGCACGCGCACGCACACACACACACACACACACACACACACACACACACACACACACACACACACACACATACACACACATACACACACACATACACACATCCACAGAATATACATACGCCACGCACAAGAGCGCGAACACACTACACAGTCGCACCCAAGCATGTAGTGTAATAGGAAATAACCAGTCAGAGGCATATCTATGATTTGTGTATCCCGAAAACAACTCGTTTATCCAGAAACAGGCATTGGTGATAAACGCTTCATTTTATGCAGGCATCAAACAGCGATTGATTCCACTCAGTACACGGTTGAAATATTTGACGCATAAAGAACGGCGCAAAACCTGATCATTCATTTCAAAAAATCTTATCAAAACATTTATTGTATATGCTTGCTCCTTGACAGCCCGTTTTAGTATAAGACATTTGAAGATATAGTGTGTTTAATTCTAATGTTTTTTAGTGAATATTATATTTGTGCTGGACAAAACGATCGACACAGTGTCTTCGTTGCAGTTTCCCGCCTGATAAACCCTACCTCTGGCGGCGTACCACTGACGTCGATGTCGAGTTTCGGACAGTTCGACCAGAGCAAAATGTTTGGACTCTCGTTGCCAATGTGCCCTGGAAGTCAGCGCCGGAAGCGACGCGTCCTCTTCACGCAGGCGCAGATATTCGAATTGGAGCGACGCTACAAGCAGCAGCGCTACCTGTCGGCGCCGGAGCGCGAACATTTCGCCCACGTGATCGGTTTGACGCCGACGCAGGTGAAGATTTGGTTCCAGAACCACCGCTACAAGACGAAACGGGCGCACAAGGAGGCAGTGAGCACGGAGACGAAACAGCGGGAGAAGGGTGAGGTTCTGGAAGAGGAAGAAGACCGGAAATCGCCGCTACTTGACCGGGTGACCTCGGTTTCGCAAATGAACGACGGCAATTCGCGTCCCAAGACTGAGCCACATGACCGAGCAACTTCCGGTCTCGGCCAAACCGCTGCCGGACATTGTCAGCGCGCGGACCCGATGCGTCAGGTCCTTACAGTGACGCACGGTCTTCTGTCAGGTCGAATGGTCCAACCAGGGTCTGTTGCACGAAGCGTGGGTCCGGGGACGGCGGAGGACCATTCACCCAATGACCAGAGTCCGGACGAGTCGCTCGATTCGCAGTCGACTTCTACAACAGACGAACTGGACTGCATACTGGACACGGTTGACCAGTGTTCCCGAGTCCACACCAGTGGTCACACGGTACAGACCATCCCACAAGGATACTTCATCAGCGCGAGGAATTGGTGACGTGGCAGCGGCAATAGTGAAACTGCTCTTTGGTTTGCAATGGCAAAAGCGAAACCACTAGTTGGTCTGTCGCGGTGATTCTAAAACGATAGGTCCTTCACTTATTATGGCGATAGTGAAATTATTGTGTTTTCGTCAGTTGCGATGAAAGGAACCCATTGTTTCATCGTTTGTTATTGCGAAGTCAAACAAATGCATATATTCGTTTGTTACGGGAAATGAAACAAATGCATATTCGTTTGTTTACGGCGAAGTGAAACAAAAGCATATTATTTTGTTAGTTACGACGGTAGTCAATCAACCGCTTTAGCTGGATCTACAGGAATGTGCTGACATCAGTTTGTAGACATAACTGTTTAGATATAGAAGCGATAACTGGTTATGTTCGATATCGTTAATTAGACCATCTCACCACCACGATAGATACGTTAAACAAATATGTTATCATGACTGCTTGACCCATTATGCTACCATCACAGGTGAATAAAACAATCTTATCGCCATTGCGGTGTCCATGTTCTAGATATTGCGGTCACGAAGTGTCACCATCGACAAGAAAATAATTATCACCACTGGTGGACCATGATCCGTAATTGATCTAAGAAACAAACACGTTTATCCCAATTCTTAAAAAAAATTACCAATCAGTGACGTCATTTAACAAACGGCTCTGTTACTTCCAGGAAAGTAATACTGGATAGTTAGTTATAGGTATGGCGTATTTTTTGATATAATTTTACTTCAGTTTAAATTTCTACGCCCATAACATTTCCGACGGCACCACTCGTGAGTGGATAAGCAATTGGGCTTGATTAGGGTCGCTCTGCAACATCATTAGAATGTGTTTTTTATGAGACGTTTGCAATGATTTATGACAATATTTACTCATGCTAGATTAGATAAGTTAAGACATAAAACAATCTGGACTTTTATTCATCATCAATATATGATAATATATCTAACGTATAGAATGATTTTTTTTATTATTGACATCGTATAGTGTTTTCGTGATATACTTAGTCATTATTTACTTACCGCGCCGCCGTAATTGCGTGCATTGTTAATAAACACAAGACAAATCATACTGGTGTTGCAGAGTTGGAACTTTTTAAGACATTATGGTTGTATAATATAATGTATACATCATATATTTGCATACATACAACATAATATATATATATATATATATATATATATATATATCAATGTATATCAATATATATATATATATATATATATATATATATTGATATATCAATATCAATATATATATATATATATACAAATGATTAGTTATAGATATACATTTATAATATATATATATATATATATATATATATATATATATATATATATATATATATATAAAACACATTAGCATTAAACAGATAATGTACGTTATTCCAAATTAAGCGTTTTAATATATACATACAGTATATATATTAACTGAAATTAATCGGAAGACGCATTAATAGACATGTTAGTTTACGTCCATCCATAAGTATTTTATTGCATTTTTAGTGTGTGTGTGTATATATATATATATATATATATATATATATATATATATATATATAATATGTGTGTGTATGTGCGTGTGTGCGTGTGTGCGCGTGTGCGCGTGTGCGCGTGTGCGCGTGTACGCGTGTGCGCGTGTGCGCGTGTGCGCGTGTGCGCGTGTGCGCGTGTGCGCGTGTGCGTGTGCGTGTGCGAGTGCGTGTGTGTGTGTTAATGAGCAGCAGGTGTTTTTTAATAATTCGAATATATTTATCACACTACATTAATAATGGTGAACCATTATTAATCTTTTTTGCAAATGGACACACGAAACATGTAACAACTATACTTCTGAGTGGGCATAAACTGACATGTCCAGTGATGCGTCTGGACTACAATAATATTTATTTTATATTGCGCTCTCAATAAAAATTATAGTGATAAGGAGTACAAATCTACAATATAACAAATAACAAATAAAAAAGATTAAGATAATAACGTTGTGTAAACATCGGGACACGTGTAGATTAAAATGAAAATAATGTCCATGGTAAATTAAGTACTTATAATGTTATTTTATCTCCTAAACAGATCAAGCTAAACACCATTTCTGCATTCTGTCATTCAAGTCCGCCATAATAAAAGTGTGGGCTTGTAAAACTGTCTTGAGCGATTCAGGAGCGTTTTTGGTTGCAACAATAGTTAGTAAATCACCTCTATTCTTGATAATAGACTCACGAGGGCTGTATATATCAAACCCAGTATTTCTGATTAAATGTCTACGTATAATTATAATAATAATAATAATAATTGTAACTCTTCCATAGCGCCTATATCCTTGAAAAGTCCAACTCAGGGGCGCAACAAGCTAAACTAATTGGCGTATTCATAAACGGGGTTAGGCAAAATTCGTCAAAAAAAGCAATTTCAAACTGATATGTTTTGAGGTTTTTTACGAAAGGCGGCTATAGTTTCAGAATATTTAATTATATATACCACTGTATCCGTTTTATCTCTAACAACTCTCATGTGAACCCTCACTGTGCGCTTCTCTCGGTGTCCCCGATATATCACTAGCTATTGACTAGACAGTTCCTTCTGTGAACATTCGGAAGATACACTTCCCACAGTTCACGAAATTCGCACCTTCCAATAACCTCGGAGTCCTGCTCGAGCACCTGAGAAGTAATTACCGATTTCGGCCCGATTCGTGACCGTTTCTCGGCAGCTGCGGACAGCGGTCAGTCGAGTGGGATACTTACCGTTGAAGTGGTCACCCGGCGGGCAGCGACGCCGTCACAATCTGGACAAGCGCTGGCCGAAGATGACGCGTATTGTGAGAGCGCGCGGGCGGGATGGCTACGGGGTCGACTTCGGCCTGTCTGGGCGGGGAAGTGCGTGGGATCGGGACTCTAATGAGCAGCGGGAAGACGCGGGGAGGCTGCTTCAGCTCGTCCGCCACCGGCCCCGTTCACACGCCATTGTTTGCCCCGCGCGGCCAGGGTGTTTACGCCGACCCACCGCATTGTGGGGTGTTGCTAATAGCGCTCAATATGTTGCAGCCCTATGCTCTTTTTGAGTGCAACGTCTTGGGAAAGTTTGGCGTCGGTGGCTCGGTCGTAGATCGCTGTCGTTTGCCGGTTAGTTTGGTGTGTTAAGTTGTCAAATAATTTACTGTGTATCGCAATTGATTAGACTGTTATAAAACACGATATATGCGTCATAAATACGACTCACCGTGTATCATAGGAGAGTAAACGGACAATACACCGTGTATCTTAGGAGAGTAAACGGACAATACACCGTGTATCATAGGAGAATAAACGGACAATACACCGTGTATCATAGGAGAGTAAACGGACAATACACCGTGTATCATATGAGAGTAAACGGACAATACACCGTGTATCATAGGAGAGTAAACGGACAATACACCGTGTATCTTAGGAGAGTAAACGGACAATACACCGTGTATCATAGGAGAATAAACGGACAATACACCGTGTATCATAGAAGAGTAAACGGACAATACACCGTGTATCATAGGAGAGTAAACGGACAATACACCGTGTATCATATGAGAGTAAACGGACAATACACCGTGTGTCCTTGTCGTGACAACGTCATTGAGCAGGAGAGAAGAACAACTCGGCAATTAATTAAAACTATACTGTACATGTAAACACTTAATCGTACTGATTGACGACAACAGTAAGTTAGTGACCATTTGTGAAATGTATGGACATGATCGCCTGTAACTGACAAGACACCTGATGAATGTGACTGTTAAATACGCTTATATACTTTAAGGAATGTTCATGAATGTCAGCCTGTGACGATCAAAATGTCGGAGATTATTAGACGCCGGACGCCGCCTATCACGGGCGCCATTGAAACGCAACAGGGAACTTCGCAATTACGCGAAAGGTTTTAAAACCCTTATAATATTCCTACATGTGCCTGACCAAATGAAACACAACAAAATCATATACTAGTGTTACATTGTTAATTTACCAATTAATCATTAAGTTGAACGGTGTCGATTAAAATAACACGGTGCGCTTTCGACAGTAGGAATCTCGCAACTGACGCGTAAGTTCGTAATATTCGACGGCCTGAGAAGACGACACAGCCTGGACACTCACGTGTATGACGACACAGCCGGGACCCTCACGTGTATGACGACACAGCCTGGACACTGACGTGTATGACGACACAGCCGGGACACTGACGTATATGACGACACAGCCGGGACACTCACGTGTATGACGACACAGCCTGGACACTCACGCGTATGACGACGAACTCAACTGGACATCATATTCAGGACGATTAATAAAATAATAAAGTCACTGGTAGTGATATAATTATATATAATTAAAGAAGATAGGATGTAGTATGTGTTATTGCTGGCTGAAATGGCTGTCAAGAAGATGGGAACGTTACCATAGCGGTGCGGTGAACATCACTTTTTTAATTATATTGTGACAAAATGTTGAATTTAATATGTTTGTATTATTACGATTTTTTGAGCTTCCGTCCGTCCGTCTCTACGCCAGCACCAGTGCGCGGAGTCCACCCACTCGCGCCGTGCCCTCGGTCTCGGGTAGGCCCTACATCTCCACACACTTCCACTCACCATCAACCTCGGTCTCGTGTGGGCCCTACATCTCCACACACTTACACTCACCATCAACCTCGGCCTCGTGTGGGCCCTACATCTCCACACACTTCCACTCACCATCAACCTCGGCCTCGTGTGGGCCCTACATCTCCCACACACTTCCACTCACCATCAACCTCAGGGCTCGTGTGGGACCCCACATCTCCACACACCCTTCCACTCACCATCAACCTCGACCTCGTGTGGGCCCTACATCTCCACACACACACTTCCACTCACCATCAACCTCGGTCTCGTGTGGGACCTACATCTCCACACACCCTTCCACTCACCATCAACCTCGACCTCGTGTGGGCCCTACATCTCCACACACACACTTCCACTCACCATCAACCTCGGTCTCGTGTGGGACCTACATCTCCACACACACTTCCACTCACCATCAACCTCAGCCTCGTGTGGGCCCTACATCTCCACACACACTTCCACTCACCATCAACCTCGGCCTCGTGTGGGCCCTACATCTCCACACACTTACACTCACCATCAACCTCGGCCTCGTGTGGGCCCTACATCTCCACACACTTCCACTCACCATCAACCTCAGCCTCGTGTGGGCCCTACATCTCCACACACACTTCCACTCACCATCAACCTCAGCCTCGTGTGGGCCCTACATCTCCACACACACTTCCACTCACCATCAACCTCGGCCTCGTGTGGGCCCTACATCTCCACACACTTCCACTCACCATCAACCTCGGCCTCGTGTGGGCCCTACATCTCCACACACTTCCACTCACCATCAACCTCAGCCTCGTGTGGGCCCTACATCTCCACACACACTTCCACTCACCATCAACCTCGGCCTCGTGTGGGCCCTACATCTCCACCACACTTCCACTCCATCAACCTCGGCCTCGTGTGGGCCCTACATCTCCACACACACTTCCACTCACCATCAACCTCGGCTCGTGTGGGCCTACATCTCCACACACATCGACTCTCCATCAACCTCGGCCTCTTGTGGGCCCTACATCTCCACACACATCGACTCTCCATCAACCTCAGCCTCGTGTGGGCCCTACATCTCCACACATTCGACTCACATCAACCTCAGCCTCGTGTGGGCCCTACATCTCCACACACTTCCACTCACCATCAACCTCGGCCTCGTGTGGGCCCTACATCTCCACACACTTCCACTCACCATCAACCTCAGCCTCGTGTGGGCCCTACATCTCCACACACATCACTCCCATCAACCTCGGCCTCGTGTGGGCCCTACATCTCCACACACACTTCCACTCACCATCAACCTCGGCCTCGTGTGGGCCCTACATCTCCACACACACACTCCCATCAACCTCGGCCTCGTGTGGGCCCTACATCTCCACACACTCCACTCACCATCAACCTCGGCCTCGTGTGGGCCCTACATCTCCACACACACTCACTCCCATCAACCTCGGCCTCGTGTGGGCCCTACATCTCCACACACATTTCACTCACCATCAACCTCGACCTCGTGTGGGCCCTACATCTACACACACACTTCCACTCACCATCAACCTCGGTCTCGTGTGGGACCTACATCTCCACACACCCTTCCACTCACCATCAACCTCGACCTCGTGTGGGCCCTACATCTCACACACACACTTCCACTCACCATCAACCTCGGTCTCGTGTGGGACCTACATCTCCACACACTTCCACTCACCATCAACCTCAGCCTCGTGTGGGCCCTACATCTCCACACACTTCCACTCACCATCAACCTCGGCCTCGTGTGGGCCCTACATCTCCACACACTTACACTCACCATCAACCTCGGCCTCGTGTGGGCCCTACATCTCCACACACTTCCACTCACCATCAACCTCAGCCTCGTGTGGGCCCTACATCTCCACACACTTCCACTCACCATCAACCTCAGCCTCGTGTGGGCCCTACATCTCCACACACATCCACTCACCATCAACCTCGGCCTCGTGTGGGCCCTACATCTCCACACACTTCCACTCACCATCAACCTCGGCCTCGTGTGGGCCCTACATCTCCACACACTTCCACTCACCATCAACCTCAGCCTCGTGTGGGCCCTACATCTCCACACACATCCACTCACCATCAACCTCGGCCTCGTGTGGGCCCTACATCTCCACACACACTTCCACTCACCATCAACCTCGGCCTCGTGTGGGCCCTACATCTCCACACACACTTCCACTCACCATCAACCTCGGTCTCGTGTGGGACCTACATCTCCACACACATCGACTCTCCATCAACCTCGGCCTCTTGTGGGCCCTACATCTCCACACACATCGACTCTCCATCAACCTCAGCCTCGTGTGGGCCCTACATCTCCACACAATCGACTCACTATCAACCTCAGCCTCGTGTGGGCCCTACATCTCCACACACTCACTCACCATCAACCTCGGCCTCGTGTGGGCCCTACATCTCCACACACTTCCACTCACCATCAACCTCAGCCTCGTGTGGGCCCTACATCTCCACACACACTTCACTCACCATCAACCTCGGCCTCGTGTGGGCCCTACATCTCCACACACACTTCCACTCACCATCAACCTCGGCCTCGTGTGGGCCCTACATCTCCACACACACTTACACTCACCATCAACCTCGGCCTCGTGTGGGCCCTACATCTCCACACACATTTCCACTCACCATCAACCTCGGCCTCGTGTGGGCCCTACATCTCCACACACTTCCACTCACCATCAACCTCAGCCTCGTGTGGGCCCTACATCTCCACACACACTTCCACTCACCATCAACCTCGACCTCGTGTGGGCCCTACATCTCCACACACACACTTCCACTCACCATCAACCTCGGTCTCGTGTGGGACCTACATCTCCACACACCCTTCCACTCACCATCAACCTCGACCTCGTGTGGGCCCTACATCTCCACACACACACTTCCACTCACCATCAACCTCGGTCTCGTGTGGGACCTACATCTCCACACACACTTCCACTCACCATCAACCTCAGCCTCGTGTGGGCCCTACATCTCCACACACACTTCCACTCACCATCAACCTCGGCCTCGTGTGGGCCCTACATCTCCACACACTTACACTCACCATCAACCTCGGCCTCGTGTGGGCCCTACATCTCCACACACTTCCACTCACCATCAACCTCAGCCTCGTGTGGGCCCTACATCTCCACACACACTTCCACTCACCATCAACCTCAGCCTCGTGTGGGCCCTACATCTCCACACACACTTCCACTCACCATCAACCTCGGCCTCGTGTGGGCCCTACATCTCCACACACTTCCACTCACCATCAACCTCGGCCTCGTGTGGGCCCTACATCTCCACACACTTTCCCCTCACCATCAACCTCAGGGCCCCGTGTGGGCCCTACATCTCCACACACACTTCCACTCACCATCAACCTCGGCCTCGTGTGGGCCCTACATCTCCACACACACTTCCACTCACCATCAACCTCGGCCTCGTGTGGGCCCTACATCTCCACACACACTTCCACTCACCATCAACCTCGGTCTCGTGTGGGACCTACATCTCCACACACATCGACTCTCCATCAACCTCGGCCTCTTGTGGGCCCTACATCTCCACACACATCGACTCTCCATCAACCTCAGCCTCGTGTGGGCCCTACATCTCCACACACATCGACTCACTATCAACCTCAGCCTCGTGTGGGCCCTACATCTCCACACACTTCCACTCACCATCAACCTCGGCCTCGTGTGGGCCCTACATCTCCACACACTTCCACTCACCATCAACCTCAGCCTCGTGTGGGCCCTACATCTCCACACACACTTCCACTCACCATCAACCTCGGCCTCGTGTGGGCCCTACATCTCCACACACACTTCCACTCACCATCAACCTCGGCCTCGTGTGGGCCCTACATCTCCACACACACTTCCACTCACCATCAACCTCGGTCTCGTGTGGGACCTACATCTCCAAACACATCGACTCTCCATCAACCTCGGCCTCGTGTGGGCCCTACATCTCCACACACATCGACTCTCCATCAACTTCGGCCTCGTGTGGGCCCTACATCTCCACACACATCGACTCTCCATCAACCTCGGCCTCTTGTGGGCCCTACATCTCCACACACATCGACTCTCCATCAACCTCAGTCTCGTGTGGGACCTACATCTCCACACACATCGACTCTCCATCAATCTCAGCCTCGTGTGGGCCCTACATCTCCACACACACATCGACTCACCATCAACCTCAGCCTCGTGTGGGCCCTACATCTCCACACACACTTCCACTCACCATCAACCTCGGCCTCGTGTGGGCCCTACATCTCCACACACACTTCCACTCACCATCAACCTCGGCCTCGTGTGGGTCCTACATCTCCACACACACTTCCACTCTCCATCAACCTCGGCCTCGTGTGGGCCCTACATCTCCACACACATCGACTCTCCGTCAACCTCGGCCTCGTGTGGGCCCTACATCTCCACACACATCGACTCTCCGTCAACTTCGGCCTCGTGTGGGCCCTACATCTCCACACACATCGACTCTCCATCAACCTCGGCCCCGTGTGGGCCCTACATCTCCACACACATCGACTCTCCATCAACCTCGGCCTCGTGTGGGCCCTACATCTCCACGCACATCGACTTTCCATCAAACTCGGCCCCGTGTGGGCCCTAAATGTCCACACACATCGACTCTCCATCAACCTCGGCCCCGTGTGGGCCCTACATCTCCACACACATCGACTCTCCATCAACCTCGGCTTCGTGTGGGCCCTACATCTACACACACACACACACACACACACACACACACACACACACACACACACACACACACACACACACACACACACACACACACACACACACACACACACACACACACACACACACACACACACACACACATCGACTCTCCATCAACCTCGGCCTCGTGTGGGCGCTACATCTACACACACATCGACTCTCCATCAACCTCGGCCTCGTGTTCACCCTACATCTACACACACATCGACTCTCCATCAACCTCGGCCTCGTGTGGGCCCTACATCTACACACACATCGACTCTCCATCAACCTCGGCCTCGTGTGGGCCCTACATCTCTACACATATCGACTCTCCATCAACCTCGGCCTCGTGTGGGCCCTACATCTACACACACATCGACTCTCCATCAACCTCGGCCTCGTGTGGGCCCTACATCTCCACACACATCGACTCTCCATCAACCTCGGCCTCGTGTGGGCCTTACATCTCCACACACATCGACTCTCCATCAACCTCGGCCTCGTGTAGGCCCTACATCTCCACACACATCGACTCTCCATGAACCTCGGCCTCGTGTGGGCCCTACATCTCCACACACACATCGACTCTCCATGAACCTCGGCCTCGTGTGGGCCCTACATCTCCACACACATCGACTCTCCATGAACCTCGGCCTCGTGTGGGCCCTACATCTCCACACACATCGACTCTCCATCAACCTCGGCCTCGTGTGGGCCCTACATCTCCACACACATCGACTCTCCATCAACCTCGGCCTCGTGTGGGCCCTACATCTCCACACACATCGACTCTCCATCAACCTCGGCCTCGTGTGGGCCCTACATCTCCACACACATCGACTCTCCATCAACCTCGGCCTCGTGTGGGCCCTACATCTCCACACACATCAACGCTCCATCAACCTCGGCCTCGTGTGGGCCCTACATCTCCACACACATCGACTCTCCATCAACCTCGGCCTCGTGTGGGCCCTACATCTCCACACTCATCAACGCTCCATCAACCTCGGCCTCGTGTGGGCCCTACATCT
>JAODUO010000561.1:112500-130000 GCA_025642075.2 Ridgeia piscesae
GCGGACTGTTGTTTGATGTTATGGTTCATGCCTTGTTAAAGCGACGTGGTCCGTTCGTGGCTTTTTACTTTTTATTGCAAAATCATGTTATACTATTATGCGTAAAGACAGTCAAAATATGTTTTCATGTACCATTTAGGGATTGAAAATAGACGCAGCAAGGGCGCTTAACTCTGTGTACACATCGACCACGAGGCGTTTTCGAAACCGTTGTAGGCGTGGCTAAAAGCCCAGAAGGAAATGCATTTATCACGCGATGCAGTATCACATGAACACAAGTTGACGCCACTAACGCCACACCCAGCCAGGTGCACGGCTCCCAGTTGGTAAAGGTCAAAGGGTGGGTGTCACTCGCGGCGATTTGAGTGACAGCGTCGGGATTCTTATAAACATTCGACGTTTAACATTACGAAGTCAGTTCTGTTTCGATAAAACATTTATTGACGGTCAGGACGCTACATATAGTTATAACTTATACTGATTAACATGATTTTGCAATAAAAAAAAGCCACGAACTGATCATGTCGCTTTAACTAACCCTGTTAGGGATTTTGCGCACCCTGGATTTCCATGTTGACTTTATCGGAAAAAAGGTTGTAACCTAGGAGTTGACGAATGCACTACATTAGAAAATACGTTTAGGTTTCTCACCTGGGCTTGCCTATATGCCATGTGCATACATAAGATAGGACTGTTTTGTTTTTGGTTGTAATAACCGGGGTGTCCCCAAAATGTGTTTATAGTTATATTTTCCGAAGGATAATCATAAGCAGAAGCAGTTCTTGTGTTTGGCGATCTTAACAAGTAATGACGAATGTCATCTGTTGTGCAATACAACCAGTTTTTGGCAAATGTATACATGTGTTATGATTACGTGCATTTAGGCAACTTGTCAGATATAAGTGTTTATAGAACTGTTGTGAAACCACACCGTACAGCAATGTAAAATGAGAAAAAAAATTATTATTATTTATTATTATACCTAGCATTTATTAAGCGCCGCAACTCCGGCATCAGCCCGCGTATAGGTGCATAGATAAATATTATATTACATTACCTTTTAAAATATTATAATTGTTATGTTTAGTAACTATGATATATATTTCTATTATATTAAGACATGTATGTAAACAATCATGGTATGGTAAAAACTTAAAGATAAGGATTAATAAATATTAAAAAAGTAATTTAATTTATTTATGTATACGATATGTACTCGTAAAAGTGTCATACACAGAGCTGCCAAGTCTCCCGATTTATCGGGAGATCTCCCGGAAATATAGCAAAATAAACCCAATATCCCGATCTCCCGCTTTTGATTTGCAATCTCCCGCAAAAGAATCGGTTTTTTACGCGTATTTTTCGATTTTGTTTGCCGGCGCACCGTTTTGCCAGCTGTGAGTCATCTACGGTATACGGAAAGTGCCGAGAGCAGCCGAGCGGAGACTATACAAGACGCATATAATAGAACTTTTCTGATTGGTCAGCTAGCAGGAAGTGAATATATCCAATAGCCAATGGAAACGTTTGTTACGTATTGGGTAGGAATAAGTATAGCGGCATTTTTCAGACGAGGAAAGTGCTGGAGGTACAATGTGTGGCGGATGGTGTCAGGAAGGCAGTCAACAAGGCGAATGCTGACCTTGCAGTAGCAAGAGCCGAAGAACACATGCTGGAAATGAAGACGCTAGAAGAGCGCATAAATTATACAGAAATGAGCAGAAATGCAGTTCTGCTTGAACTATTTATTTTGTGACTGCTGTTTATAGCTAAAATAAAATGTTACAATACCACAACCATGCATGTCCTTTTTTTTGTATAATAGTGAAAGAATCTTGAAAGTCTCTGTAAACCCCAATACATTTTTTTAAATTAATTATATATTCACACATGAAAGTTTAAAATATAAAATATCGTTATTTAAACTATAGTTCACTTTCGAAGAGTTATAGGTGCTACATATAAGCGAAAAGGGCAAGAAATCACATATTTGGCATTCTCAATTACCAAAAAATTCCAGGACCCCCCCTAGCATTCTCGCTTGCTTCGCAACCTCGGGCAAGGCGCATACACAACAGTTCCTCAGTGGAGTTTTAAGTGAGTTTTAAGGATAGTCTTGAATCAAGTTAGAGTGTCTGATTGACGAATGTTCTCTGGCAAACTAGTCCAAAGTGCTGGACGGGACACCGAGAAAGCCCCCCTGTCGCAGCCAATGAACTCCTGTCTGGCTATGGGCGGCGTACGTCGCCGTTTATTAGCCGCACTCCACCTCGCGCGTCGCTGCGCAAAGTATGCATCGTCAACAGGCGCTTAAAGTTGCCCGCCACAAAGTGATACGATCGTAAGTACGGCGTTCCTCACACAAACAGACCGTCTTAGTCGGCGCGAGAGTGCCGCCGAAATAATTAGCCGTAATTGAGTGCGATTCACGCCCCGCAAAGGAGCCGATTGAGTATGAAATGCGACGGTCGATTGTGCGCGAGGCAGCGAGAGTGAGCCGTAACACTATCCTTCTGTGTCGGGCGGACCGCCGATGAATCACGAGCCGCAGGTTGTCCGGCCTTTGCGCGGTTCGTCGGCGGTGGAGGCTGCCGACAATGGCTGTTGTGCCAGCGGTGCAGATGGCCCGAGCACTGTTGCAGGGTCTGGTTCCCGAGCGAGTCTTCTGACCGCTGCTTGGGATGATCTGGACGTCTCGAACATGGTCCGTCATTCTGTAACTCGATTTCGCCAGGGCATCCTGCGTATTCGCTGACATTTTGTTATATATATACTGGGCAGCATCTATGTCGTTACTAATGGCGGCATAACGTAGATGTTTCAGGTTTTAATATCATACACCTGTTTACTGTTAGCATAATATCGTTGTCAAGGTAGAGTTCAGTTTTTGTGTCTTATATCAAGTCCACTATACTGGCCGAAAAGAGTCACATGTCACGTCTTGGTTCATTCAAATACTATTGCGATTTCTCTGGATTCTATTGATCGAACACTATTTCGACCAAGCTACTGACTATAATATGATCTGAAAATAACCAATTATATCAACCAAAACGCGGATTAAGAGATAAACTATCATCAACTATCATATACCGTAAAAACACTGGCAAAAAATCTGATATTTGCTTCTTCATTGTTTTATTGATAGTATTTCATATCTGCACATTAAGTTTTATCTATAAAAAATCCTCGCTGTGCTGTGATGATACTGATTAGTAATTACACTAAAATAATGCACAAATCTTCGAAGAACACAAACGATTTTGTGAGCAGTAGTTACTTGGTCCAGACGACTCACTCTCACACACTCTACAATCAACACTGAGTGGGTGCAGCGAAATGGAAATAAATATAGTTTTGGAAAATATATTTGTGTAATTTACACATTTCTAAAAAATTTATTGGTTACAGAATTGCACAAATCAGATGTAGTGTCTGTTTTGTGCTCTGGGTGGTTTTTTTTATTTGTTAGAAAAGATCGTTGTTTTCGTCGGCCATTTGTAACATGCAGTGACGTCAGCATTGAAAGTCACCAATACTACTACAACTACACAAATAATGTAGTTAAAATTAGCCATAATGCAAGAAGGATAGCTGCCATGACGTGTGATCGTGTTCAATGGCGCTGAACATTAATATCGCTAAATAAATCGAACGAAACAACAAATACGTCTGTACGTAACATGTGGCGTCCTGAATATCAGACAACTCCTGTGCTTCCTATAGCTTTGAAACATCCGTCTGGGCGCTACTTTTTTGGGTGCATTTAAACACATATAAAGTGTTGAGGTACTTGAAGTAGACATGTCATGAAAAAATAATTACGGCCGTTTCTCGCGATATTTTGTTGCTAGCGAAGAGTTGGCCTCCGAAAATGTGTTACGTGCGAACAAATGTTGGATCTACTTTTTATGTAAATTTTGCTTTCAATTTAAACGACGCTTGAACGCAGTGTTTTATGGTTCATTCCTCACATACTTACTCGGTACGGCTGCTTCGCTACCTTCCGAATGGAAATTACGAAATTGTGAAATTGTGAAGTCCGACCGATGCAAGACGGCCACCGGGAACGAATTTATTCAGCGAGACGTGAGTTTTAGGGCTTTTGGGTCAAAGTTCATTACGTTTTTGAAAATGAATAACATGTATTGGTACTGATGCAGTGACATGTTACGATATTATGGGTTTGTGAATTGTATTTGAAACGAAGGTCCCGGATGTCTCTCGTATGTAACAAAGACGCCACATGCGTGGTGTCTTAGTCGTGTGCGACAGAGACGCAGATAATTTTCAACACTTGGAATTTATAAGATACCATTATATGTATTATTGTATTGTGCATAATATTAACGACATACAACACTATCAACTCGACGATTTCTTATTAAATTAAAGTCTGTAAATAATTCCCGTGCCATGCTAGCTGTGGACAATGTCAGCATTTTATACACTATATACTTTGATTAGAAATATCCCGATTACACAACATCTAGACTTGCTATTGATTTTTTATATATCTAAAACCAGGAGATGTTAAGGTTTCAATCGTCAAAAGAATCGTTTAAAAAGACACAATTTGAATTTTTACCCATCATGTCACATTTCTGCCCAGTTTTCGTGAGAGTGAGCCACATATTATACTATAGTATGTCAGGTCATAAATACTTTTTATTTATGTTTCAGTATATAGCTCCACCATATGTTTGAATCTAACTTACATAAAATATACGGTATTATATTTGCAACTTTTATACGCTCACATTATACAATATGTTGCACACAACACAATAGAGCATATGCCGTTAATGCACCACGTAATCTTGACACGGTTTCCGCACATTATCCCCAATACGCTCAGAATCGTCCTCTTACGCAATACCTTTAGGAAAACGACCCGCGTTAGGGATCGCGCCCACTCGTCTTCCCGCCGAGTAAACGTCGACAGATGGGGGCTACCAAAGCTTGCCTCTTTAATCCGCATAACACGTGATAATGTGACGGGGCAATATTTGCCCGCGGATTACGACCACGAAAATCCGAAATAATTTGACACGCATCAGCAGCAAAAGAAGGAAGCTGAACAAACGTAGAGGGCTGTCAGGGCACGTCGCTGTCTGTGGCTGTAATGCCCTGAATATCCGCCTTTAATGATGACACGTGGTGCAACGAATAAACATGACACTAATGGTGTGTGGTCGAGAGACGAAACTCTTTTGAATGCACAGTTGCACACACTCGTACGATTGTCATTGAACGAAAATACACCATTCAGAGTAAAATAACTAAATTGTATGGTTAGTGTATATTATCTTAATGTAGGAAATGCCTTACGAAAGTAACGTATGTCGAAAATGAAAGCATGTACTCATTGTACAAATACGAGTTACTGTTCACAACTCAAGCGGCTACACCATCGGACTATCAGTCGAGAGAACCAAGTTCGACCCTGTGGACTGTGGTCCCGTGTTAACTTTGGACAAGTTCGTATACACTGTACGAATAACTCCATGGCTATTGGCTATACACATGGATGGATATTTGTGTACGAATCATCTTCGCGTATTAATTGTAGCATTGTTGGATGGTTCCCAGAGAAAAAAGTCGAGATGGTGTTCGCTTGAACTGGAGTAAAATGTAGAAAGCTCCGTGTAGTGCCAAGGACAGGTTACTTATATATATATATATATATATATATATATATATATATATATATATATATATATATATATATATATATATATATGAACTTACATTTTCGTTAATGGATATTAGAATTAATTTGTGAACTAACTGTCAACAAATAACAATATGCTATATCGAATTGTTTGTTTTGTTATACAAAAACATGAAAATGTGTTTATACCAGAAGGTTACTGAATTCATGTGTTATCGTGAAAACGTCATGATAAATGGTTTAAAAAAGACACTGAATCCGATTTTGTAAAAAAAACACCAATATGGTACAAATCGTTATGTTCGAACTCTTATAATCAAGGTGGACACGACCTAACAATGTGTATTGTGGTGGTTTTATTCAATATTATTTACTTTACTATTAACGTTATTGATTTGTGTAAAATCCAGGTAACTGTATTCGTATTAACTATTATTTATAAACACCAACTTCATGTATTGGTCATGAAGACAATATGTCTGCCTCTTTCTGCTAAGCGAACGCAGATAGGTCAAAGTTGCTCACGTCCGTCGCCAGCTAAAATGTCAAAGGTACGCGCCGTATAATTACGACAAGTCACAAACCGTTACAACGCGACACGGGAATGTATCGCGACTGAGCAGAAACTACGTAACGCGCGGCCACGTTGCAATATTCGCCCTCTTGAGAAGCCGCAGCATGCACCAGCAACAATAGCCGGTCCGGCATTAGCGCACGAGAAATATACAATTAGATTTGATTGACAGGTTGAAGAGGACCGCAGCTGCCGGAGCAGTAAGTGGACGCCTTGCGAGAGACCGACCGTGCTTACCTCGTCCGTTCGAACTAGGTCGTCTGCCGATCTGCAAGAATGTTTCACGCGGCGACAATTGCATGCGACGCTCGATTAATCGCGAATGAAATCGTTTTGGCGCGATTGCTCCGTGACACGCCTGTCATGGAGATGCTCAAACCGAGCGTTGTCGGCGCTGTTTGTGTAGCGTGTGTGGGGAAAGAAATAACAAAGTTATCGTTGTGGCCGAATCAATGAGAAACATTGCTCCGATAGTTTATGAAGTGATGCACATTACTGCTTTGCATGTATGCTCTGACGTATTGTGGTGTTTACAGCAAATGCGCACTTCAAATAAACTCTTAACAATGTAATGTTACAATATAAACTTCCAAGTTGATATTTATATATAAATGTGACTCAAAGACATGTATGAGATAGCCGTGTGTTTACATTTTCATATGTTACTGGTTATTCATAATATATGTGGAATGAACTAGGGCCTAATGCTAATTTAGGTCATTTATCAAGGATATAAATTGTCATGACCACGCAATGTAGCAATTGAGAATTGTAGAATTTACAAAATATTTCTATAAGTTTGAAATTTCGCGTTTGTTTTCGAATGTTTTGTATAATCCTATGTAGCAAGCCACAAAACTTCGGCTACCATGGGTATGACTTATTTATATCTTTCAACATTGTTTGATGTTGTATCTTGTTTTATTTATATCTTTCAACATTGTTTGATGTTGTATCTTGTTTACGGTCTACCTGTGATTGCAACGTCGCAGTGTAGTCGGTAGTGACATGTTTTTCTGTGTTCATTATAATTGTGTACGTTGTGATTTAGGTGTAATGCCAGATATTGCAGAAGCACGCGGGAAATACCTTAGTTCCTGAATGCATGTGTACTTTTGTGTACAATATTATACATATTTGTTTGTTTGGCAATAGACAGTGGTGGGTATTTGTGTGTAAATAGTATTCGCGTATTAATCGCAGTATAGTTAAATGCTTCTCTGAGAAGCTGAGATCGTGTTCGAACGAACATGATTGCGAACAGCTCTTTGAAGAGTCACGCGGTTTTGATACCGCGCTATCTGGAACTATATCTTTACTTGTATAATTAATAATACGCAAGCTTTCTTAGGTAGTTTAATTATTTATATCACATTTGTAAATTATTGTGTCAATATAGTGCTGCTGAAATGTGGTAATATGAAGATATATAAATTATTTTATATTCCTTTTTTACTTTTATGTTACGTTTATCGCAAAAATGTATATGTCGTTTTAGACAATTTTTTCTCAAATATGCACCACGTGATGTTTACCGCTAGAAACCTTGAATAATTTATTCGTTTATACTCCCGAAAGCTCACATATATAAAATTAAAATAGAAGACATACCAGTTTTCTCTCGTCTGTCCGCTTTTTAATACGTATTAGTAGTGTTCTTAATACTACAATAAATACGGTGAGGATTAATTTTTGGTCAATTTGCGTACACTAGGCATGACTAAGGCGGCAGCAGTATGAATATGACGCATCATATTCAGATAGCCGCGTGTAACCGCAAAGATCCTGCAATAACTGTTGGAGTCCTTGAAGTCAGTCAGTGAAATCCGCAAATGGAAGTGTGTAATACATTATATATATATATATATATATATATATATATATATATATATATATATATATATATATATATATATATATATATATAATATATATATAGTATATATATATATATATAATATATATCACACACACACAAACGCAACGCACATCGCACTCGCACACGCACACGCACACGCACACGCACACGCACACGCACACGCACACGCACACGCACACGCACACGCACACGCACACGCACCCCCACGCACACGCACACAGGCAATACAAACCGAGTTCGGTAAAGATCGGCTTTGCGTGAGATATTTCGCCGACTGCCGCACACGAGCGAGCCTCGGCCACTTGTTGTAAAACAACACCGCATAAAGTGGTCTATTGTGTCCGCATCGACGCACTCAATCGAATTGTTACTCAAAGTAAGCTTTGTACGGGTGGGCCGCTTAGCGTCAATGGCACAGGTGCTAAAGTTAAGTTACTTAAGTAAGCTGTGGATAGGCGGGTCCACCTCTCGCGAATCACACAGGGGTAGAATTATTAGAGACGTGAGATTAAATGCGAGATTTATGCTTCAGCGAAGACGTCATTCGTTATGGCGGGGAACGCACAAATGTTACACATAGCAATAATTATACGACTAATTCTCTAAACAGTAATTACACTTATGACATATTTTATGTAATGTTTTCTTCATCCAAGCAAAAATTCAAATTCTTAAAACAAACTTCAAGTATTATTTCTGAATAATTGTAGTGAATACGCGCAAAACAGAAATGGTGATTATACTACTAAATCAAATTGAAAATATGAATAATATTACTTTCTAAACATATCTTTCAATGCTGTTACAACGTTTTATGTTGCACACGTTTTGATTGTGTTTGGGAAAGTGATCGATACGTACAAAACTTATACCCTCCCTTATTTCCATGTGTAAATATTTATGTTTTTGAGTGCATTTTTCTTTGTATTTTCTACTTAGAAATTAATTTAATTCCTTCATAATTTAAGAACTTAAACCCAGCATTACATGCCAAATAATGTGTGTGAGATTTTATGAAAACTTTCCTTTAGCAATAAATAAAAGACAGCTAATATGAACTTGATCATATAATTGATTGCTTCTTTGTCTGTCTGTCCGTCTGTCTTTCTATCTGTTAATCCGTCGGTCAGTCTGGCCTGCTGTGTTTTGTCCGTGTGCCTGTCATCTTTTTATTATCGACAATACTCTAGCCACGTATACGTGACAAACATAAAATGAAAGAAGACGATCTTCGTGCGACTTTCCACAGTCAAGTTCACCATGTACCACACACACGTGACTTACACAAGGCAGAAAGAAGATCTTCACGCGACTTTCCACATCAACGCCACCAGAAGAACCTCCATGTACCACGTGCTACTTCCGGTGCGTCAACCAGTGATTAGACGGTGTCCCAGTTAACGCGGCGTGACATTCAAGTCCACCCGCAGAGCACCCGATCGTTTTCAATTACACGCCAATAAACGGGTGTCGCGGACTAACCACCGACCCGTGAGAACAACATGACGACGGAACCACGCCCCACAAATCACCCCGTCTTTAATGTTCTACGGTATCGATTAGCTGATGTCACAATACGGTTGATGGCTGGTCCACGAGAGCAGAGATTTGAACGCTCGTTGGTTGAGACGACATCTGGTGGGTTTGGGAGGCGATTGATAATTCAGGTAGTTTGCTACAAATGTGTGAGGGTTCGCGAGCAGTGCTTGTCGTGGGTGTTTCAACTGTAACGTACCTTCGCGAATCAAAGAATAGTGTTTGCTACGTGAATTTCGTTTAGTCTGAAAACACAGTATTGGTTACAATCCTGGCGGTTCTATGTGAAAAAGAGCAGTACTCGTTGTAAGAAGCAAACCATTTTCCAACATAGGTCTAACCCAAATGCGTATGCATTGGAAGAATTAAATTAAACCTTCCGGCACGCAATAAACATGTAACACTAACGTAGTCTTCCGTGTCTGAAGGTGTCTTTGTGACGGATTCTGAGCTGCAAGTATCCTGTCTGCTCTGGACTCACAGTTATACAGCCTTTATTGCAAGAGGGAAACATGGTTATTTGCTCTCTACCTTTCGTCGTTGTCTGCAACGCGGAACCACCGACTCGTTCACAGAAGTATGGGTGATTTCGATAAGATGAATATGACGAAATTGTCCAACCTTCAACATGGCTGTTCGTGGGGTCAGAGCACAGTTAGACTTCCTGGTGTGACCCATACGAATGTAGTACCTTAATAATTGTGTCATTTGAGATTTTGATTTTTTTATAATGTGAAATGAGTACACAGGGCAGGCATACTAGTAGATTCAGTGCTGCGATGTATCTGCAGTGTAATGACGCGTGTTAGGCAGAGTGTAGTTGGCGTAGTGACTGTTAGCCACTTTTTCTACAATGACATGCGGATGCAGAAAAACCTGCAAATGTTGGTCAATATAATTACGGGCAGTGCACATGCATGCATTTTAAAAGAGCCTAAGATATGTGATTTGGACGAAATTAATTGTGATCAAGCATACCAATGACATGACTGCAGTGAATGTGCAGAAATAAAAAAATTCTTAGGTATAGTTTACTTATAATCTGACAAAACGTTAACATGGCCGCCAATGGGAAAACAAACAGTGTTCTGTGCCCTCGTACCAACGAACTTGTGTACAGCGTTATAGAGAACACCCACACTTAAAGCATTGTCCAAATTTTTGTGACGACTTCATGCTACCTTATGATAAATGATTGCAACACGTGTGTATTTCACATTTTTTATTCATCCTCATACGTATAGCACAATCGACACTTGACCCATATAATGGATAGTCGCCAAACTAACAACGACACAAAATAAATAAATATGCATACGACTAAATACAAGATAATGCCCTGCCTATAGGATAGATCAGGTTTTACAGCAATGACGGACGACAATATTTCCTATGTTAAAACAATGGAAACAACTATTCACAAAGCACAATATTCAAAGGATTTCCCAGTGAAATCTAAACATTCGGCCAACTTACGTAGGTTTACAGACACATAGATAACAGCAGCAGGTTTCGGACATCATGCCATTCTCTCGCAGCTTGGTGGAGACGTAGTACCGAATGGCTGAACGAACGAACGAATGAGTGAATAAGTGAGCGAGTGAGTGAGTGGTGGGTGGGGTGAGTGATTGACTGGGTGAGTAAGTGAGAGTTAACTGATAAAGACACATACCCACTCGCAGCTACGCCCATACGTTCACATGCACGAACACTCACGCGCGCACACAAGCAAGCACACACGCGCGCATACTCGCAAACCCACACTAGTGCGTGCGTGCGTGCGTGCGGCGATGCGTGCGTGCGTGCAGAGACGACGACAGACATGCGAGCAGCGACAGACAGACAGACAGACAGACAGACAGACAGACAGACAAGCACGATTACGCGATTATGGTATATGAAAATTTGACAAGAGTGTTCATTAATGTCACGTTAATTGTTTCGGGTATGTTATAAAGTGCCTGTTTTAGCGTGGAGTTGTCGTTTGGACTGCCGTTTTAGACATGAGTCCAGATTCCTTGGCCATCTGTTCTTAGTCGGACTGGAAGACCCGCTCGATCGATACGACGAACGACATCCATGAATCGAGATGGTTGCGTGTAGGTTTACCTAGAAACAGAAATAACGTGCACATAAATTAATAATACGATGCATCTGTTGTATTGTTTATATATTCTATAATTAAGTAAAACAATATACGTCAATATACTTTTTAAATATTGACATTTGCATTTAATAATGTAATTATATAATTTTATTATTGTTATCATCATCCGTTTAATATTACAAGTACCATTCTACGATTAGTAATCCTTTAATCGAACGTACACCTCAGGGCGTGGATTATGACACCAGTAATATGTTGGACAATGGCATATTGCCGGGACATGTTTAGAACAAAGTGCGCGAGACCGTGAGAACATAGCGCGCGCTGCAGCAATCCTACCACAGCGTGTATTTGGCGCCCACTTCGTTTACAACGTGGCAAAACTTCTCATTGTCGAAGCATTATCGCTGGGGTGGAAATAATTCGCGAAGTTGTCGCGTCCAAGCCGAACAAGTGCAATTGACGCGGATTATAACACACCGAGGGATTTGGCAACACAAAGAAACACGATCCCGTTATAAGCTCGCGCTATTTTTAAGCCCCAGTACCGTTGGATGTTAATGCACGACGCTCGACAGTCACACGACTCGGCAATACTATCCATCTGATTGGCTTACCTCCTGAGTTGCAACACAGCAATAACTACACAAATAAATAAACAAAACAATTTTCAAACTGACACATTTAGAACAGTTATTATCACTACCTCAAAAATGAGTTGTCTAATTTCGTTTGCGTTCGGTTGTTGTGAGTGTAATGACTTCAAATATAATAGTAAGTCCTGCTATACATTATAGTCAATCATCGCCTGTTCAACTTATCTATGCAAACATACGTTATATAATTTTATATGTACTACGACTGTTACCTAGTTTGTTTTGTATGTACACTGCATAGTAATAAAAACGTGATTTACCTTCCTTCAAATATTGGATTATTGTTCCGTTCATATGATGAACATAGTATGTACGTACGTATTTACATAATGACTACGTATGTGCGTACGTGCGTACGTGCTTACGCATGTACGTGTGTATGTGTGCGCGTGTATGGGTGTATGTATGTATGTGTGTGTGTGTGTGTGTACACATGCATCCACTCACACACGTACGCGTCAGTGTGGGCGTATGTGTATATATGTGTACGTTCTGTTATTAAGCCTTTATCAGGGACAAATGTTGACGCCACTAATATAAGGCGATGTCGTGAAGGTACATGTCACTTACAACCCGTGTGTGAGTGCCACGCTGGTGTAATACGATCACACATGTGTCTTAACGTACAGGACCGTGCACCACGGCGGTTATGTCACCGCGGTCGGCTGTTCTCGCCCGGCCGTCCAGTACACGCGGATACTTCACGTACACTTAAGTTTATATATAAGTACATAATGCTACTTATTCGTTATTCGTGTTAAATCGCCCGTGCGTGTAGAGGGTCAACTGTTCTGTCGACCGCGCACTCTGTATAACTTAACGCCGTCGTATTCATCTACGGAACCACGGACGACAAACAGAGCGGAGCGGTCACATACAGACATGCTGCGGTGAGACGCTGCGCGCCGCCGAATTAGACGACAAAGGAACGACGTGTACGATTCAGTTAACACTGATTCGTCATATAATATAAACTCAAGTAGGAGGCGGAGGTACCTTCAAAATTCAGTAAAGAATTGTAAAAAAGTAGTCATAAGAATGTTTTTTAACCAAACGTAGATGGGCCAGCGGCAACAATGACCTGAATAGTAATAATAATCATAGTAAACATGATTATTATTATTGCAATACCGATAACAATAATAACAACTTTATTTATACACTGAAATCCTAAGTAAGATTTGTTTCCGTCAGTGTTGGCAAGCAATAAGTTCATGTTCTAAAGAATAAACATAATAATGCAATTAAAATTAATCAGAATACCGACTATCTGTAACTAAGTATGATTTTTGTAATCGTAAATATCGTACATAAAAAATATAATTCCTGCATAAAATGTATTATGAAGATACGATATCCATTCATCACTTATGTGTATTATTTTCATACTATTCTTAACATTATAATCAATATGGTGAAGATATATTGCCCACTAAAATGAACTAAGTTGATGTATAAGGTTGTTCGCAATTTTTAAGTGGCACTTGACAATTGCTGGAATTATAATAATGATACTAGTACTGAGCCAAACCGTTTGATCATCGGAACATTCGTGTTTTCTCACATCCAATACAACCATTTCAGCAAATGTCTAGTTAATTTGATTTATGGTTAAAAAAAAAAAATATATATATATATATATATATATATATATATATATATATATATATATATATATATATATATATATAAGAATATACACACTAAGTTTTATATGGCAACGTCAAGTAACTATGTTTAACTATCATTGATAATTAATATTGGAAGAATGTCGTTGGTATTCTTGCAGGTGAAGATGTATAATGTGCATTTTATCTCAATGTTTACTGTGGGCGATACAGTTTGCATTATCATTGCCAGATTTGAAAATCGATGTGTTAACTGTAATACGACAATCAGGAAGTGTTGATGAACATGTCAGCGTATATCTGCCAATGTATACACCTACACGCTGTATTTATAATTGGTCGACGAGATTGTTAACAGAGAGTAGGGAGGCGTAATCACGTCTCAAAATGGCGGACTCCAATATATTGTCTACGAAATTCCAACACACAGGATCTACCCCAAATAGAATTGCAAGTAGCACCCCAAATAGAATAGCAAGTAATACCTCAAATTGAATAGCAAGTAGTGTGTAAAATCGGAGATACACACAATTTCAATGAACAGAGGCACCCGGACAATAACCAGAGACCGGAAGTCGTTTCGTTTCACCATATCTATCTATAGACGGGCCATGTCCTCGACCCTTACGGTATGTGAATCTATGTTGATGTTTGGTGTTTGGGCGAGTTTTCTCCTCATCCAGCCGATATCAGATTCACCTGAACAAACATGCCCCATAGGGTCGTCTCTGTCTGGTCTCCCTGAGGCCGTCTCGGGGTGTCTCGAGCAACCCCAGTACAGGTCAAAACGCCATTGTGTCGAAGACGCGACAGAAATGTGTCGACTTTGAAGAGATCTACATAGTAATCCCGCCCCATGCTGCTGCATACGCATCGTATTGACAAGCTGCAGTGATCGGTCAATTCAACGAGGATTTCGCAGGGGTATATGCCAAATAAAAGCCCCTTGTGTGACGCGCCCCGGTGAGCAGGGAGACACGTCACCAACTCGCACAGTGTAGGGAATGCGGGGAACCTGATCGCGACAGGTGACGACGTGAAGTATTATCATTACAACAGACACGAAGCTATGTTGTTCTCGCTCTTTACGTAGGGTCTCGTTACACAAAACGTTCAACTGACAAACATGATTGGGAACACGAGATGTCGCATTGAAACTGTTGGAAAAAATCGCCATTATTATATACACGGCTTCGTCTTTCCGCACTGATTTGAGTCTCGTGTTTCCTTCTCAGCCATGGCGGCTAGGATGGTGTCGCAGCGCTATTGTTGATGCCGATACTGATTGTACAAGTCTACCAATGGACTGCTTGTTGAACGGTTGCCCAAGAGGGACACACATTCCCATAGTTATAAAAAGATTGTTTTAATAAAGTTTAGAATTTAATTATTGTTATCATTTTCTTCTCGATATTATTATGAGGAGTAGTAGTATGAAATTACCTTATCATACAACCATTAATAATGATAGTAAAAATAATTGTAAGTAGGTAATACTTACAATACTTTTATGTATCCATTATGTTGTACATATATATTATATATATATATATATATATATATATATATATATATATATATATATATATATATATATTATATTATATTATATTATATTATATTATATTATATTATATTATATTATATTATATTTATATATTATATATTATATATATATATATATTATATATTATATATTATATATTATATATTATATATTATATATTATATATTATATACATATTATATATTACATACATACGTACGTACGTACGTATTTATGCAACGTCCGTTATAATAATAATAATAATAATAATAATAATAATAATAATAATAATAATAATAATAATAATAATAATAATAATAATAATCATAATCATAATCATAATCATAATCATAATCATAATCATAATCATAATCATAATCATAATCAATAATAATAATAATAATAATAATAATAATAATAATAATAATAATAATAATAATAAATAATAAAAAATAAAAAATAAATAATAGACTTCTTTTGCGCCAATATCCTCGATGCTCAAGCGCGACAAAACCAAGGGATTAAGCAAACTCGTAATCGTAAGACAATGCGTGAGTCGTCAATAGATGGATGAAGGAAGCTAAGGAGGACAGGCAGCGTTAAAGAGATAGGTTTCTAGACGTCGGCGGAATGAAACTCTATTACCTTCTGACTTAACATTAGCAGGAAGCGATTTCCACACGGTGTGAAAAGATATGTAGAAAAATGTATGTGATATCAGGCTTATACTACACTAACCTGAGTGCGTTGTGGAAGTTACGACACGTGACGTCAGTTCCGCTACCACGTCCGGTCATTGAACACACAACTGCGTGACATCATGTCTATAGTGGCTGCGTGGCTCACGTAGCCGGTAGAGTGTGCCAGGTGTGCGGCGTGCATCGCCCCGAGATCCGTCGCGGTCTGACCGATCCGCGACGATGACGTACTTCCGGCGGATTGGCAAGATGCCGCTTGGTGCGACAGCGTCGAGTTGTGCAGTCCGGCATGGTGCTGAAGCACGGCGCCTGGCGGGCGAGCGACCATGCCCGGAGTGTTCGTTGTGACGGTGCGTTGCTGCACTGGTCCGGAGACCGAGACCGGCGTCGGCCGTTGTGGAGCCGTCGGTGCCGTCTTGGCCGGCGGCAACACGCGGGTCAGACCCTTCTGTGGCTGCCCGGCGGCGACCGGCTCGGGAGACGGTGAATGTTGCGCGTGCGCGTTGCACGATACCGCACTTCCGGTGTTCGCGCCGGAGCCCGTGCCCGAGCACGGCTTGCCGTCCTTGACTAGCACTGGCACTGCGACACGCTTGGGTGAACGCGGAGACTGCTTCTGGTGTTGGTCCATCTTCTCCTTGTCCTTCTGGCACTTCTTCGTCTTGTAGCGGTGGTTTTGGAACCAGATCTTCACCTGCCCCCAAAACAACACAGCAAGTTAATCACGTGGTAGGAAGTTAAACTTGTGAGGTTTCTGAAACGATTAATATGCTGCTGTTGTTGTTGTTGCTATTATTATATCATCATCATCATCATCATCATCATCATCATCATCATCATCATCATCATCATCATCATCATCATCATGGTAATAACATTGACAGTGGTGGTAATGGATATGTGATGATGATGATCATGATGATGATCATGATGATGGCCATGATCATGATGATGGCCATGATCATGATGATGATCATGATGATGATCATGATGATGATCATGATGATGATCATGATGATGATCATGATGATGATCATGATATCATACATGATCATCGATCATGATGATGATCATGATTGATCTGATCATCATCATCATATCTGATCATCATCATCAATCATCATCGATCATGATGATCATGCATCATCATCATGATCATCATCATCATGATGATCATGATCATGATGATGATGATCATCATG
>JAODUO010000561.1:137500-160000 GCA_025642075.2 Ridgeia piscesae
GACTGAAGCGCGGAAGACGCACTTGGCTCCGATGTCCGTCGTTTGATGTTGCCCAGGCACCGCCGCCATCTTGGCATGCGCCTCTAGGGCGACTCAATTACCGGGAGCAGTGAGACGCGCAGGCGGCCACGCGTGTATGTGGCAAGTGACCAGTAATTAGACGGACATTACAAATACTTGACCAGTGGTACGTGATCTGCGAGGCTATTGTCTCACGTACGCTTTCTGCGACAATGGTCAGGCCATGTGAGTCGACGCAACAGTTGTTTTGATCGTGCAACGGCGGTCTGTGTTTCACGGTCGTTATCCACGTCATCCACTATGGACTTCACGTAGTATTAATACGGGGGTGCCAGTTCCTGTGTTTAATTTGTTATCTAATATTACGTTCTTATGACTACAACATACATTTTGAAGATATACTGCCTGCAGAATTATGTTTAGTTGCGTTATTAAACTCGGAACGATGTTCGCAATTTGATTCCACTCGCATCACGCACGTTGAAATGGTCAACAAACCACCTAGTTTCAAAACAAATGTTAATGGAAGGAAACACTAATACTCAGTTATATGCTTATAATTGTATCAGCATGTATAAGGAACACGTTGGGCCTAAATACTAATTAAAACCACAATTTAAAATTAAGATCATCAACATACGTAAATAGTTAATTTGCTATTATTATGGTGGCTCCTATATAAGAGCGACAGTCTTATCGGGAGCCATTGACCATATTCCTGATAAAAATGAACATTCAGTCTGTCCTGTTTTTAAATGCATTTCTTAGACTAGGACTTTCCGTATCATGTATACTGGAAAGACACGAAAACAAACATAAGCAAACAAACATAGAAACAAACACAAGACAAATAAACAAATACAACCAAACAAACATAGAAACAAACACAAGACACAAAAACAAATACAAACAAAAAAATAGAAACAAACACAAGACACAAAAACAAATACAAACAAACAGACATGGAAACAAACACAAGACACAAAAACAAATACAAGCAAACAAACATAGAAACAAACACAAACCAGTGGAAACAGAAAGAAAGACAAGCGAAAATATCTAACATAACAACAATGACATAAATGTATAAACAATCAAACACAGGACGATTCACGCGATGTGTTCATGGGCACCGCAGTAAACTTGTCCTTGTGAAGTAGAGATAGGGCCAAGTACACCGTCAACCTGCCAGACAGAAAGCCAGACAACCGGCCGACTAGACAGACAGACGGGCAGACGGACAGGCCAGCAGACAATTAGACAACGAGACAAAAGGACAAGCTAGCCAGCCAACCTGCCTGCCTGCCTGCCTGCCAGCCAGCCAGCCAGCCAGCCAGCCAGCCAGCCAGCCAGCCAGCCAGCCAGCCAGCCAGCCAGCCAGCCAGCCAGCCAGCCAGCCAGCCAGCCAGCCAGCCAGCCAGCCAGCCAGCCAGCCAGCCAGCGAAGACAGACAGACAGACAGACAGACCGAAGACAGACAGACAGACAGACAGACAGACAGACAGACAGACAGACAGACAGACACAGACAGACAGACAGACAGACAGACAGACAGACAGACAGACAGACAGACAGACAGACAGACAGACACAGAGACAGACAGACAGACAGACAGACAGACAGACAGACAGACAGACAGACAGACAGACAGACAGACAGACAGACAGACAGACAGACAGACAGACAGACAGACAGACAGACAGACAGACAGACAGACAGACAGACAGACAGACAGACAGACAGACAGACAGACAGACAGTGCAACACGTGCCCTGGGGTGACCGACCTGCCCTATCGGGCCATGCAAAGAGCTCGTCACGGCTGTAGCGTCGTTGAGGTCCTCTTCACTTCCGATGTTGACGTCTTAAACCGTCGTACGAGTATGTAACCGTACACTCTCTGTATCTCTCGACTCGATTGCTTTGCCATCCGCCAGCACTTAGGAGCACTAGAGGCGCGAACGAAACAGTTCATCGACGCGCACTTATTCACGCCCCATTTCACAGCGAGAGGGCAGAAAAATAAATATTTGCAATTTCCGGATGATCGTTAAACTAAATACGCCATTGTGAAGAGAGACAATTCAGACGGGCACTCGGCGACGCGAGGAGAGTTAGCGAACTTCGATTGAAGCAATGCCACATCGATTAACGGCCTCTATTCAGGCGGTAATGTGTGCGGAGAGATTGTCGCCAGCTCGCCTGCTGTTTTCGTCGGATGGTATTTGCCACACGAGTTCATAAACAGCCAACTCAGATCTTTCCAATCCACATTAATATAATTTGCCACTTGCAAACTGTTATTACTTCTGTTGCATATTTTGCTATTTTTTTCTGTTGTTGCTGCTTGGTGGTGTTTTGTTGCTGTTGTTGTTATTGTTTTTCGCTAACGCACCAGACGTTGTTGGTGGGTGTGTTTATGTGTAAGAATAATTATCTGGCTGCATCAAGTATTTTTGTTGTGTTACACTATATACATCGGGTATATAAATAATATTGTGTCGATATTGTTGTTATTATTATTAAATAGTGCAATGTTTATTACATCACAGCAAAAAATATTGCAAAACTATGTGCAGTGATTTTAAATTCATTGGCAATATTTTATTAGAAATATTATTATAATATTAGTATCAGCAATACATTGGCATACTATATGACAACCTTTATAAATACTATATCACTCTTGGTTATACACTTAGGCAGTAAATAAATAAATAAATAAGCAAGAGAGGAAACATTTGCTGCATAAATCAGAGAGAACGGAAACAAAATAAGACAATTGCATTCGTGCAGTGTCGTCATCTCACAAAATTCAGTTTCCTTTGATGTCAAGCCGAGGTGTTAATTTTCCCGCCGATTATCGCACGTGGCAGTGATCACAGCCAAGAAAGTACTGATGGAGTTATTGACGATGGGACAATGGTTTGATTGCCGGATAGCACCTGCCGGCACTTCACCGTCGGGTGGCGTGTTTGCTTTGACGACTTCCCGCAGGAGGGCGCACGCGATACTACAACGACGCCTCGCTGTGGCACACGCAGAACGTTCGAACCGCCATTGCTTAGCATACGACATTTGTGTCAGTTTGACCAGATGTCTGGTGTTTATTGTAGCTTACAAAAACAGCAAAGTGCTTGTGTTTTTTTTATTAATAATATATCAGATTGTTTTAAAATATTACAAATACCATATCTCTAAATAATTAATTCGCAATATGTCAAAGGAATTAACGATTAACGAATGCTTATTTATGTCATATCTCCTTCTCCGTTCTCGTAACCTATAAAATGACCATTACACGTTATTAAGCTTAACAATCGTCAAGTCTTTATACAGATTGTTGGCAGTGTAAACAATTCTGTATATAGCTGGAGCTGGTCGCCATATGAGATACGTTGAGGTACCTTTCCCAACGCGATTGTTTAATAATAAAGAATGCCAATAATTAATGTATATAATGTTAAATCTACCATGATGATAATTACATACTATTAGTGTTGCAAGTTTATTCTGCTATGTACGTCTTAATGTAAGCATTGTTGAGTGTAAATACAACAGAACGGTGTACTCTTGCGAAACATAATTGGATGGTTGTGACATGCAACGCAACAAGGCTATAATATGCATTTAGTTTTAAGTCAAGTATCATCACCAGTTTAATATATATATATATATATATATATATATATATATATATATATATATATATATATATATATATATATATATATATATACATATATACATACATACATGCATGCATGCATGCATGCATGCATGCATGCATGATCATGCTTGCATACATACATACATACATACATACATACATACATACATACATACATACATACATACATACATACATACATACATACATACATACATACATACATACATACATACATACATACATACATACATACAAACATACATACATACATACATACATACATACATACATACCTATATACATACATACGTACGTACGTACATATGTACATATGTACGTATGTATGTAATATGTTATAAATGTCCATGCATCGTAATTATACAGGTATCGGCCGGACATTATTTCGCCTACGTCTCCACCTACCAATATCAACACACAAATACATAGGCACATGGCAGATCGCTAATTGGACCGATTCATTAATCGATAATTAATTAATCTCTAATTTCGACGTCTACCGGCGATTGCGTAATAATGCAATTATTTTCAAGTATCGCACAAGCAATTCACTTGAACATTCGTGGATGTCGGCCGACCCGTGGCTCCTAATTGCACGAGCCGCTCGGACAAGGAATGGTCGCATCACCTCGTCGTCGTCATCAAAGTCTCTCTCGTAATGAGCTTTGTCACTTGGACATAATTATTATATTCTCTTAACTTAACTGTGTATTTTATTCATTTAGTAAGGTAATAAATAAATTATGGTATACTTAATAGTGTAGTTAGTATTCAACAACCTGTACACTATATATATATATATATATATATATATATATATATATATATATATATATATATATATATATATATATATATATAATATTAAATATAATATATATATATATGCATATTAATAATATTTAAATGAACCTACATAATATATATATATATATAATAATATATATATATATATATATATATATATATATATATATATATATATATATATATATTATATTATATAATATTATATATATATATTAGACACAATTAGAAAATAATATGATTTGATTTAGTTTCAGATATTTGTTTTGTTTGTATGTCCGTACGCATGTTAGTTTAACCAAACCTTGTCCCATATATAAGGTTATAACATTTGCATATCTAACATATTGGATTTCACGTTCGTTGCTGTTTGTCAGCACCTAAACCGAACAACAGTGTACCGATTAATCAAATACAGAAAACAGCAGCCGCACCCACAAGCATGTTAGTAACAAACACAACTGTATGATTGTAACAAACAGGGCTGAATGTCGTACAGAACAATATTTACAGACTACCCCATGTTGTGACGTCACAGTCATAGTGACGTCACTGCAAGGCGAAATTAAAACATGAACGTTGTTCGTTAATAACCTCTGACCGATAGTACTAACAACGCGCAAGAGAAAAATGCGTCGCCGAAAACTCTTACCTGGTAATAAACTGTCTTACTTTGACTTACTTTACTACAAATAGACGAAATATCTTTGCCTGCATCGGATAGTATAACAATTATATTTATTACCAGTAAGTTACGCCAAGAGATGTCATGGTAGCCAAGTTATTAGTTTCTATATTATTATTGTTATTAAGTTTTAGCTATTATATACGCGTTTAAAATAATAAAACCATGTTAACATAAATACTGTGGAAGGTAAGTATTTATATTCAATAATATTTGTCACAAACTTATATGATTATTAATATAATAAAATCTCGACAAATAGTATAATATGAAATTCCACATGTCTCTTAAATTGTATGCAGGACATATAAAACGGGTATGTACTATGTATGCAATAAATCGACGTTGGCAGTGCGTATTGGTATTATGTGCGCAGACAGTCAACATGCGTGGCTTTCTGTGGTTGTATTACTAAGGTGCTAATGATGTGCAAATTAACGGTGTTTTTCTTACAAAGACCACCAGTCTGTGTCACAAGTAGGCGTGACATTTAACCTTTCCGCGTCGAATATGCCGAATAACAATGTTATCGTCACTGTTAGATTTAATTACACATTAACTCTATTACAGCTACTTCTGTGTAATGTAGCGACTAGCAGATTCGTGTAATGTGTCTTTTATCTCGTAAATCCCATTACCTTTTTCAGTATTTCAATCGCTTCTGGCATAATATTATAGATGGTTATTATTCCAAGTACAACTCAATCGTCTGTCATCAGTGTATCCACTGGGAATTAGGTGTTCTGGTTACAGCAGACCGACAGCATTTTCGGACTGCCACTGACAGGGCACAGCACGGTTCGCAAGCACTCGTTATTTCAAGTCATCAGTTGCAATTATTTTAAAAAAATCACCATTTCTGAAAATAACGTTTCGGGAGGAACGATATTACAAAATGTAGACAAAAGAAAATATTATTATTATTATTATTATTATTATTATTATTATTATTATTAGTAGTAGTAGTAGTAGTAGTAGTAGTAGTAGTAGTAGTAGTAGTAGTAGTAGTAGTAGTAGTAGTAGTAGTAGTAGTAGTAGTAATAGTAGTAGTAGTAGTAGTAGTAGTAGTAGTAGTAGTAGTAGTAGTAGTAGTAGTAGTAGTAGTAGTAGTAGTAGTAGTAGTAGCAGTACCACTATTAAGACTACGACTACTACTACTACGGTATTAATAATAATAACCATATTCTGTTTCATAATCATAATCATAATCGTAATCTCTTAGTTGTAATCGTAATCATAATCATGATAACAACAGCAACACTACTAACAGTAAAAATAATCATTCAAGTCATAATAATTATCTGTTTATTGTTATCATCATCATATTCATTGTTGAGGAATGAAATGTTAATGATTACGAGACGAAAATTTAAAATTATTATTTTATAAAATGTCTCTTAATTAAAAAGTAATTGCCGTGTTTGAAAATTAAAACATTTAATCGGAAAAATGGCATACAAAATTAATATCCGATAATTTTAAAAGGGAAAAATACCTCGGAACTTTAGGAAGCGTGTTTGTGGAAAACAGTAGAACGTCCTTCAAAAAATAATATTAAACGACACCGCTTCTTTACAGACAATACTATTGGGTAATTCATTAATAACACTATTCCGGCGAACAACAAACAGAAGGCCAATATAATTTATGTACCGAGAAGTACATGAATAATTGTAATTTTTAAATCGACGTTACTTATTCTGAACACTTTGATCGTTGTTGACTGATTATGTTTTGTATATGGAGTTTGCATTTCCCCATTTTCTGACTTGAAATAAAGTAACGGTCTTGATTCATAGACGTTATTATATTGTATTATTTTAGTTAATGGAAACTGAAAATAAATAGTCATATATATAAACAAACACCATAATCTTAGGACCTTTCACAATTGTTTGGTAAAACTAATACGTTATTGATGTACAGTACACAGTGTTATATATATATATATATATATATATATATATATATATATATATATATATACGCGCATGCACACACACGCGCGTGCACACACAAATACACACACACACACACACACACACACACACACACACACACACACACACACACACACACACACACACACACACACACACACACACACACACACACACACACACACACACACACACACACACACACACACACACACACACACACAACACACACACACACACACACACACACACACACACACACACACACACACACACACACACACACACACACACACACACACACACACACACACACACACACACACACACACACACACACACACACACACACACACACACACACACACACACACACACACACACACACACACACACACGAGATTCACACGGTCGAGCGGACTTCATGTTAGCACTCAACTTCCCTTATAGCCGCTACCAATGCCATTGTAGATCTTTCACACGCTCATGTAAGTCTTCACACTCCAACCGGCCGCTACAATAACCCGCAACACCTGTACGGGCTCACGCTAATCACCTCTTCTGTTGGAAAATTAGCTAAATAGCGCGTTTCGCCGAATTACACGCATAAATAAACGACAATTGCGCGCCGCGCCGAGTCGCCGCGGTCACCGTTAAACAAACATGGCCGCCGCGCTTGACGCGTTTGATGTCGTCTGCGCCGCTTTAAAACAATTGTGCAGGAATCAAGGCGGATCGCGGGTCGAGTGCTCGAATAAATACCTTGCTCCGGGGCAAGGTACGAGTGTTGTTACATGCGCCACTCCGTAGCTTACTGCTGGATACGTTAGTGGCTTAATGCGGTAAAGTTGAGTCTCAGACGCATGGGAAGGTAACCATGCATTGCGTCTCGCGTGTGTTGATATCTGCAGATGTTACAACTTAAAAGGCCACCACAACAACGCCACAATTGAACTGCTTTGTGGGCATTAACTTGGCAGCATCAGTGGCACAAACTTGTGATTCGTCTCCGTATTAAAACAAGCTTTTACTCAATCCGATCGTGAGAATAAAAACAACCACGAACCGACATACAGACATATATTTTAATAGTTCTAACAACCATCCAGTTACTCCTATGTTTAACGATTTTTAGCATCAAATCTATAATTTTATTACAGTCCAATACCACGAATTGTGTTAACACAACATAGCTTTTTGATATCCATTTGTTTGCAAATACCACGTGATAGTATTTATGAAACCTGCACGTGATAGTATTTATGAAACCTGCACGTGATAGTATTTACTTAGTGAATAAAACTAATAAAAAAATTCCAAAAATGCACACATGGGCGGCCAGCAATATATCATTTAACAATACAAATGAAAACTATTTATGTATCACTAAAACACATTCATCCAGTGGCTGTTAAAATTAAGTGCATTAAACTGGAAATATAGTATTATATTTAATAATAGCACGATGTAAATTGTTGTCGATATATTAGCTTCCTGCACTTGTCAACTAACTGCTAACAGGACACAACTGTTAACATTTGCTCTTGCCAGTAGCATAGCTCAAATATGTCCATCTTCGAACTCTTTGAAATTATTTTGGAAATTCCATTTAATATTAATAAAACATTATCAGTTGCAATTATTCTGTCATTCCAGGCGACGGTGTGAGGCGATACTATTTTTGATTGCGATATGGATAGTAGGCTAAGTACGACAATAAACTATATGTAATAAATTAAATAAACCAAAACGAATTAATAATTTAATTTATCTTTGCATGCGAAGATAGTATGACACATAACATTGATACTATAAATATGTATTAATTAATTAAGATTGAATAAGTACACAGGCGCACATGTTGCATTGTGGCACAATGGTAACCTTTTGATGTTATTTATTTTGTAATTGACAATAACATTATTATATAATTTCCATATGCAAGTTACGTGTGTATATATATATATATATATATATATATATATATATATATATATATATATATATATATATATATATATATATATATATATATATATGCATATATATTCTTCAACAAGATAATAGCAAAATGTGAACATCATTTTCCATAGATCTTTGCCTATAGGTCAATTGTACAAGCGTCTACGCGTGGCAGGATCTCCGTCACGCGTGTTCTGTAGTTTGTACACTTCTAAACTTAACGGGCGAACAGTTACACATCCCACCTAGGACACGGACCACTGTCCTTCGTTGATACGACACAATGTGTGGGCGGCTCGTATCAAACGCGATAAGAAGAGACCTACCTTTATCGGCACACGACTCGAGACACTTGAGTTGACGCGGCGGCATAAATTAGATCCCCGCGCCACGGTCCTAGACGACACACAATTTGCAAACCACCTGCCAGTCGACGCGAGGTGTTTAACTTATTCCCGAGCTGTTTACCCACGGACGACACAATGAAGGCTCCACGTCCATAACGCGCGATTTCTCCGCACAAAAACGTCCAAACATAACCGTGCGCTGCCCCTCCCAAATCGCTCCCACCACTTTGTGTCACTCGACTCTGCACACAGACTTTATTGTGTGCTGTCTGTGGCAAAACGCCTTATCCGTCGATATGTCCAGCCCACTGAACCGACGACATTCTGCCTCTGTAGAACGTCGCCGACGTGTCAACAGCGAACTATTTGCGAGAGTTCGTCAAAATCCGAAAGGTAAACAGGACGCGTGCAAACCCACCGGAAGTGATGGTCTGTAAAGGGCAATAACGCGTGACCGCAGCCCGTTGAGGCTCATATTGGGATGATTAAATCCGTTCGTCGATCCACATTGCCTAATGCCTGCTTTTATTGCGCGTGTCAGAAAAGCAAACACCGTTTATGCCCTGGTGGTCCGTGTCGATAATGCACCCCTTACGCCTTCTCACGTCTCTGCTATGTCCACCCACCGGGGGCGAATGCATAGTTCCTCTTTGTCGTGAGAATAACTTAGTCAAGAAACCGAAATAACAAAGCTTTATAATGGTTCATCCCCTACACCATTTGGTCAGAAAACAGTGTTGTACAATATAAAATATGCATTATATTTACTGTGTATATCTTCACTGCTTATAAATATATTTTGTGACTACTATAGTCTGGCTCATGGGGAATTGTCGCTGCTCAGAATGCTACAAAAGCGTATTATTTGAACTGACGCATTCACATGAACCATATACAACAGTAGACTTATATTATGACTTTAAGGGGTATTAAAAATTTAAATAAATATATAGAATGTATTTTTAAGCCATGCCTATGTAAGATTAGAGTTTGTACTTTAAAAGGCCAATATTTCAACAGATTAAACAAACCATTTAAATAAACATAATAAAGTTTACATTTGTATACTTTGTAATTACATATAATTTTGTTTTGTACATGACACAAGAGCAATACAGTTTTGCCACGAAGGGGCAACCATAAGGAATGTCCCAATCCCAATTGTTATCCAGCAAGTAGGAATATTCCTTCACAAAGACAACGTTATCCAGCAAGTCGGAATATTCCTTCACAAAGACAATGTTATCCAGCAAGTCGGAATGTTCCTTCGGAATGTTCCTTCACAAAGACAACGTTATCCAACAAATCAGAATGTTCCTTCACAAAGACAACGTTATTCAGCAAGTCGGAATGTTCCTTCACAAAGACAACGTTATCCAGCAAATCGGAATGTTCCTTCACAAAGACAACGTTATCCAGCAAGTCGGAATGTTCCTTCACAAAGACAACGTTATTCAGCAAATCGGAATGTTCCTTCACAAAGACAACGTTATTCAGCAAATCGGAATGTTCCTTCACAAAGACAACGTTATTCAGCAAATCGGAATGTTCCTTCACAAAGACAACGTTATCCAGCAAGTCGGAATGTTCCTTCACAAAGACAACGTTATCCAGCAAGTCGGAATGTTCTTTCACAAAGACAAGAGACACGAGAGCCGGCCATGGTGCAGAAGGCCTACGACATAATCTTATTCAACTCCACTTCACGTGGCACGCACTGACACTATAATCAAGGCTGATTAGATTTATATTCGTAAACCATCCAATTTCCTGATACTTTTCCTAAACTGGTCCTTTGCAGAATAAGGCGACGCAAACTGAATTAAATTAGCTCGTACTGACTGAGCGGCGAGGCACTTATATTTCGGTGAAATTGAGCAAATATACATAATTAGGAAATGGGCTGAGGAAATGTAAATGCTGATTTGACAGACCCATTGATACGCGTGTGATGTAAGAGGTAACCAAACCAATGAATCTATTTAGGAATTTCCATATATTTAGTATGGAGTTTTGAAGAAACCATGATCGTTTCTCCTTGAAGAAACGTGTAGTAATGGTTTTGGAATGCAATAATGTTAACATAAAAACAATAACACACACACATTATATATATATATATATATATATATATATATATATATATATATATATATATATATATATATATATATATATATATATATATATAGATAGATAGATAGATAGATAGATAGATAGATAGATAGATAGATAGATAGATAGATAGATAGATAGATAGATAGATATATATATAGATAGATAGATAGATAGATAGATAGATGTAGATATACACACATATAGTAGATATATACACATAATGGATATTTATGGTGAATTCAGTTGGAGTTTCATTTAGCCTCACTGTGTGAGTTTTAGGGTCTCAAAGATTGAGCAGTAGGATGATTTGGGTGGGCCTCAGTCCCTCCAGTGCACGCCAATGATTTCATAGGCATTTTTAGACAAGACGTAATAAAAACGCGTAATAAAAAACCAAAGACACGAATATGCATATGCAATCGATTGATTGTATTGATAAATAACAACTCCAATGTCGACGAATAACTTACTTCATAACAATATAGATTGTTCTATTATAAAGGCGATGCAGTTGTCTGGTCCTTGGACAAAGCGAATGGCGTGATTCGGCGTGTGTGAGTTTTGGCGGACTGCATAGAACAAGAAAGTATGTTGTGCAAAATCTACTTATAACAAAAACAGTTTATGGCGCCAGGTGGCAGCACAAAGTGGTTCTGTATTACTTACTTATCCCCGTGGCGCCATAATCGGTGTATAAAGCCGTGGTCGTACATTGCGGTGTACCGTCCAAGCCGGTAACACGATTTGGTGTACAACGCGTCTCATTGCAGTGAGGTCACTAACAGAAACTACGTCACAAGTGACGTCATTAACATTCGGCTATACACTGTAACTACCACGTTCGGCCATTAATCAAATACCCCCCAGGTGTCGTGTTATAAAGTCCGTTATTAAAATGCGGCACGGAAATGCTACCCAGGTCAATGTGAGAATCGGAATACCGCTCTAAACTAGTGTCGTGAATTATGGGATTGCGTTGTGCGCAATGCACTTCGGGAGATAGCGACGAATGCAGTTCCGATACTGCAGGCGGGAGTTTTGCCATAGCTAATTGTCCGACGTGGTCGTATGAGGTAGTGCTGTCGTGATTAGAAGCTGCCGCAAACAAGTCGCGCGTCACGACGTTTTTCATAACCTGCTGTCCGCCATTTTCCTGGACATCTAGCGGTGATTCCGCTTCCGCTTCTCGTGTTGTGCTTTCGCTTCGCGAGCGATCGCAATCGTCGACGCGCGACTGTTCCTCTTTCACAGAGTCCGAAACCGGAAGTTGACCCGATTTCGGCGACGACGATCGCTCGCTGGCGTCGTCTGCATCACGCGAATCGGGTTTTTCGTCGCCAGGTGTCGCCTCTCGGGACTTCTTCGTTTTGTAGCGGTGGTTTTGGAACCAAATCTTGATCTGGGTCGGCGTTAGCCCGATCATGTGGGCGAGATGTTCGCGCTCCGGCGCCGTCAGGTAGCGCTGCTGCTTGAAGCGACGCTCCAGTTCGAACACCTGCGCCTGCGTGAAGAGAATGCGCCGCTTCCGGCGCTGACTGAGCGGCACGTGCAGGCTCGTGTCCAGACGCTGTTTGTCGATATATGACGTCATCGGCGGTACAGCCGACATACCGTGTGATGTCATCGACGGAACCGATCCCGAACCAGAACCGCCCATCAGCCGCGACACTGGAACAACAAGATACCTGCCCTGTGATTATACTAGGATATAATACTATAATAGTATACCCTTGCCAATAATCAAGACGTTTAAATGTCATTTTTAAGTTGTGTATTTGTTATGCCAGTTTTGGACTCGTCACACATTTATGTCATCAACACGATGTTTATTGGTCGCTCGTGGTGGCCACTGATAGTTATAATTTAATTGTATTTATATTAGATACTGACGCATCCACGGAATCCACTAAAATTAATGGCCGACGTGGCCAGGTTTATGTGCATATATATTTGTTGTTGTTGTTATTATTGTTGTTATTGTCCATACAATTATTTATGTATTTTGGTTAGTCTTACTACTATTAGAAAAGCAACACAAGTCGCCATTAAACAGCAGCAGTAAAGTACACAGCAAGCAACAACAACAGGAGACAACAGCAATGAACAATTCTATGGGCATCAAGGAACAAACAGCAAGAAACAAGAGCAAGGAACACGAAGGAATGGCAACAAGGGAATGACAAGATGATGGCAGAAGCAGTGACACCGAGGAAAGACAGCAAGGAACAACAGCAAGGAACGACAGCTGGTCAAAGGAGCTTAACTCGTTCAAACAAATGTGTTTGTCCTTCAGAAGTCGCTCCCATATGGCGCACGCTGTGCACAAAGACGAGGCCGGACCCCGTGGTGTGGCGTCTGTCTAACCCGTGTATTAATTGTCGTCGTTCAACATATTCTACATATCTAAGAAATTGCAAACAGTTTGCCCTTGTACTGTATATGCTGGAAACGCAAAAGGAACCAACAAATCAAGTTTCAAGATAGTAACTCACAGGGAACGCGCGAGGCAGAAAGGATAGAGGAGGCAAAGAAACACCCGACGAAGATAAACGGAGAAATATATGGTACAAACCGGATGTAAATGGAAACGATTGGAAATAAGCATCAAACCTTGAACGGTGGAGAAGAGTTATCGGCAACCTATATACGCTCTTACGAAGAACGAAAAACGTTTATAGTTTTGTTGTTCTTTGATTAACGAAACTTTCTCCATTAATAAAGTATTTTGTGCGTATTTTCCTGCGAATCCTTTCTTTTAAACAGGTAGAAGAAAATAACAGTTTGCCAGCGTCATGTTATAGTTAATATCATAATTTTATTTTGAACAATAACAAACATATCATTATAATATATTTAGGTCTCACCTCTCTCTCTCTCTCTCTCTCTCTCTCTATATATATATATATATATATATATATATATATATATATATATATATATATATATATATATATATATATATAGGCGTATGAGTATACAAATTTGTGTACTAAAAGAAAAACACATCGTTCAGAAAAAATATGTTAACGGTTTAATTGAATATTACTTCGTACCGAATAGTTAGATCAACATACTGCTTACGCCGTGTAACTATAATATAGTTCATTGCAACCTAGTATTGACTACAATCATTTACTACCCTGGAACGTGACGTAAATTTGACACAACGCCATGCACTAACACTGCGGTGTCGCGTTTTCGATTTACACCACACGCTTCCAGTAGCTAGATCGGCTTGGCTGTAATCGGACAGGCTCCAAACTAAGTCAGAGCAGATTTGTTCAAGTACACAAGGTTATCTATAAACTGATTCACCGGCAGGCGCAGATAACAAGTGTGACCTCTCGGCGCGTCGGGCGACCAGCGGTAATGGAGCGCTAATATTGATCGGCGCAGGTGGAACCGAAGTTGTATTGACCGCCAGCTCCTCACAATCAATATTCGCGTGCGACTGAACACTTTCTAAGACGCCCGTCAAAATGTTCGCTGGGTTTGACGGTTGGTTTGCTGCGATGTCGCTTTAGTGACGCTCCAAGAGTACACGCTGTATATTGACAAAACATGTACATTTTTCTTTCAGTTACTCTACAATATGTCCAGGTTAATGTATATAGATAGACATGTAGTGCTATTTGTTTCCACACGATTCGGTTATCTTGCATACTATAGCAAAAATAATGCTAACCCGCAAATCTAGACGCAGATATGTCGTACATATATACTATCATGGTGTAATATCAAACTAGGTTTATTTTAAAATTATCCTAACCACCCGCGAAATAATTAAACTACGCGTTATAAGATCAACGTAACTTTTTTAAATATACGTATCACTGTATACGGCATGACTAATTGTAGTCCAATCGACTGTAAGTAATGTAATTTCACACCAGCGATCTTATTTATCCCGTGTGACGTATATGACTCCGCCCTGTCTTATATATCGGGAAAGTAGAGAAGACAAAAAACGAAAGATATTACTTAGATTAGAAACGGTTACAGAGTGATCCGTACCGTGCTAAATGACAGTCTAGAAACGCCAGACTGTTATCAGTTATACTATGAGATAACTTGTGTAATGGTGACCAGGTAGTCACGTCATGTCACCCAGCGTTGTCTGGTTAATGAGGAGACGAGTGGCGCTCAACCCATCCTGACACGGTATTCCGCCCGTTGTTGACAGGAGAGATTGGCGGCATCGCAAACAGTAGATTAGATGTTTGTTAGCTCGTGGTTTATCGCCGGTCGTCCTCCACACCGATCACCACCACCATCGCGTAGTGATGGTGGGGTTAAATTAAGCTAATAATCAATTACCAAAAAAATTCGATTTGGCATGAAAAAATTAGAATATCTAAAATATTACAAATCTTGTCACCAACTGGTGCTTGGTTTGGCATGAATAAACGTTCACTCGAAATAAAATCGAAAACAGAACAAAAACTGTTTTCATATTATGCATTAATTAAACAGAAACTTGTTCGCGAAAACGGTTCTGTAAATTAGTAATAATTCTGAAAGTTCTGTATGTAATATTACATTATTTGTCATGATTTTATATAAATTGCAACGTAATATTATTTTTAGTGTTGTATTTTGTGTTAAAAAGAACTGTGTTAATGTGCCCGTGTCCGCGTGCGTGTGTGTGTGTGTGTGTGTGTGTGTGTGTGTGTGTGTGTGTGTGTGTGTGTGTGTGTGTGTGTGTGTGTGTGTGTGTGTGTGTGTGTGTGTGTGTTGTGTGTGTGTGTGTGTGTGTGTGTGTGTGTGTGTGTGTTGTGTTGTGTGTGTGTTGTGTTGTGTTGTGTGTGTGTGTGTGTGTGTGTGTGTGTGTGTGTGTGTGTGTGTGTGTGTGTGTGTGTGTGTGTGTGTTGTGTGTGTGTGTGTGTGTGTGTGTGTGTGTGTGTGTGTGTGTGTGTGTGTGTGTGTGTGTGTGTGTGTGTGTGTGTGTGTTTGTTTTTGTGTTTGGTGGTGTTTGTGTGTGTGTGTGTGTGTGTGTGTGTGTGTGTGTGTGTGTGTGTGTGTGTGTGTGTGTGTGTGTGTGTGTGTGTGTGTGTGTGTGTGTGTGTGTGTGTGTGTGTGTGTGTGTGTGTGTGTGTGTGTGTGTGTGTGTGTGTGTGTGTGTGTGTGTGTGTGTGTGTGTGTGTGTGTGTGTGTGTGTGTGTGTGTGTGTGTGTGTGTGTGTGTGTGTGTGTGTGTGTGTGTGTGTGTGTGTGTGTGTGTGTGTGTGTGTGTGTGTGTGTGTGTGTGTGTGTGTGTGTGTGTGTGTGTGTGTGTGTGTGTGTGTGTGTGTGTGTGTGTGTGTGTGTGTGTGTGTTTGATCATTTTGATCAAGCCAGTCTTGGATGACGCGCAATATTGTAACAAAGCTTTCTACGGTTACCGGTCACTTTCCAGACAGTCCATAGGCAGTGGACGACATACTGTAAAGTGTTCTCTTCGCAACTAACAACGCAATGGTGTCGAATAAAACTCGAAAATGACGTCACGTGATCTAGAAACGGTCATTGTCGTGCTCAAACATTGCGGTACTTAATGGGTAAATGTAAACAATCTATAAGAACTTACGAAATCAAATACAAATTTCAGTGTGCACTTCTAAATCGAACAAACATCCGAAAATTGTATGTGTACAATATTAAAATGCTGTTGAATTACTGAATTATAGCTAGAAACGTTTAATAAAAAGTCCTTTTAAATAAATGTTGTATTGAAATTATAATAATAAAACACTGCGTAGATTGTCTAAGGTAAACATATGTAATTAATATAGTTTCGCAGTTTATTTAACTGTACTTATTCGATCATATTTGGTGCAATTGTTTTTTGGATTGGGAAGAGTTTCCGCGTACAGCTGCATGCGTAGACTTATTACATCGGAATATTTACGAAAATAAACGTTGGAAGGTGTAGTTGCAATATCTTTCTTCGACCGAACATTTCTATGCTTATGTACACAGTTTTCGAAGAGCTTGGAAATGTGTGTCTGAGTATATAAAATATCTTATCAGGTTCGTTTATTTGGCGACGTTCCGTGAACAGTAATTAAAGGAATTCATAACAAAATTAACGTTTGAATTTTATCTTTGGATGTAAAATTGGAAATCATTTAAAACTAAATAAGCCATTGCCGCAATTCGAATAAAACGGTGGGAATTGAAGATGATGGCTATCCCAGTTGAACTTTACAAACCGCAATTTTTCTCGTTTAATTTCAGAATAATTTCGCACAGAAATAATGTTGGTAATATAGTCGGGAAAATGCAAAATAGTTATTTGACACGGTCCAGTCACAATTCAACAAATGAAGGCTAACAATGGCCCAGACCTATATTGTATTTCATAATGTCATTCGCACGTAACCCGATATTACAATCAAAGTCAGTACCTTGCAGTTTGGTGAACACACAGACATGTTAATTTAACTGACTGAACATTTTAGCACAAGTTGGGTACGCATGCTGGTTATCAACAGAGTCGGTTCGCGATAGGTTAAATAATGTATAATGGCTAAATTAAGATTTACACTAGATGGGCTACATACCATATCCACCGATTCATCATATTAAATATGATTCGCTTATTAATAACCATGTGAACTGTAATTACTCTTGTATTGAGCTAGTAATTACTCTTGTATTGAGGGTGTACAAATGGAAGGCCGTGTGTGTGGATGTTTGATTTGTTGCTGTGCATGCGGAGAGCGTGTATATGTTTGATATTATTTGTACTGTTCATTTTATCTTGCTTGACAACCTAGTTCATATTAATGAATTAGAAATTTAATAATAACAACAATAATAATTATTGTAATAATAATAATATCAACAATGCTAATACTACTACTAATAGTAATATTAATAATAACATTATTGGGTCGATTATGTTAATATATTTTCGCATACTTACACTTTTAAAAGTCAGTCTCATTGCCGGATGAAATCAGTTACCATAGAGAAGCACAATTAACAAGTAAGCACAGTTACACTCACAGGCAAAGCGGCTGTCGTGGTTGGGTGAATACCAACACGTGGTCGTCGTCCGGACCGTCACCGGGTCGGGTGTAGCGTACGGTCCGTAGTCCGTGCACGGTCCGGTCGCACAGTACTGGCCCGGGAAGCTGGAGGCGGAGTGGTGGGGACTCAACTGGGGGACATAGCCCGGGTACATGCCTCCCATCCCGGCCATCCCTGGCGCCTGCATTGCCGGGTACTGGAGGGACGGATAGCCGCCCGACGCCCCGCCCGCACCCGAGTTGCCAATCACCGCGTCCAGGTTGTACTTCTCCGGCGGACTGAGGATATCTGCGACGGAGAAAGAGGAGGTGAGCGCGCCGTAGACGCCACCGACAACGCCGGCGTTAGAGACGACGGCGGGCCGACCGATATTGGCCGAATCACTCGGCATCCTATACGACATCGCAAAAGAGGTCGCGTCGAAATTTCGAGCGGCGATCTATCGCCGACACACCGCCGCTGTCACGAGACGTCTGTCTGCGCGTGCGTGTGTCGCACTCCGCGACGGGCGACAACGATGTCTTCCCGTCGGGCAGCGCGGCGATATCGGCCCGCGATAACGCCGGCGCTGCCGTATTTGTTTTCTTAATCTCGTCAGGCAACTATGACGATGAAAAGTTCCAGAGTTCGCGTCACGTGGCCTACTCGAGCAGATCCGATTATTACGGCTAATTATAATTCTTTGCATTAACGTGCTTTTAATAGTCTGCACGTGCCGAAAACGTGTACATCCGTCTATTAATATAGCATCGTAGGTTTTATATAAATAGGTCTATCCAGGTATAATGTACGAACTATTCGTAGGCCCTACTAGACGAACAATATATCGACACACAATGCAATACCGACACAAAAAATATATATATATATATATATATATATATATATATATATATATATATATATATACATAACATAGCATAGCATAGCATAGCATAGCATAGCATAGCATAGCATAGCATAGCATAGCATAGCATAGCATAACATAACATAACATAACATAACATAACATAACATAACATAACATAACATAACATAACATAACATAACATAACATAACATAACATAACATAACATAACATAACATAACATAACATAACATAACATAACATAACATAACTTTATATATATATATATATATATATATATATATATATATATATAATATTATATATATATATTATATATATATTATATATATATTATATATAATATAGTATATATATATATATATATATATATATATATATTATATAATATATATATATATATATATATATATATATATATATATATATATATATATATATATTATAATTACAGTCGTGATGATTTAAAATCTAATCGATGTGTCCAATGCATTTACACCAACGAAAATTAAATAAAACATCTAGCCACAGTTTAATTTAAGTATAACCCAGACTACAATTTAAAAAGTAAACCTAAAATATCTGTAGAAAAGTAGGGCTGGCTTTTAATAAATACGACACTTTCCGCTGTCAGGACAAATTCCAATATATCTCCCCGATGGAGGAGGATGACGATAAACCTTCTCAAAGTCTCCGTTATTTCTACGCACACGTCAACGACAGCTACGACAACGAACTTCTCACCTGAGTACATGGCGCCCGTGCAGCAGGAGACGGTGTGAGCAAAGTCCTCGCACGCTCAGGCGCCTGTATATTTACCGATAACGACGAAGAGATACGAGGCTGCTGTCGACCAGACTGACCGAGCCGTGATGTCAGCGGCCGGTGGATACGAGGTGCGAGCCTCGTTAATTAATTAATATTGAACGCGTCAGTCATCGACGGTTTGTCTCAGACAAAAGGCGAAATCAAGCCACGCACTGCGAAGACGTTTGCTGATGTGGCGAACCCCGCAGCGTTAATTCCACTAATTAGAATCCGGTTAATTGGGACACCCCGATTGTGACGCCACGCTGTTTGCCCCAGGACTGTCTTCTCGAGTCCGCCACCGATCCACTCAGTTGCGTCACGGGCGGTTGTCGGATACCCAAACGGCTCAACGGTGGTCCTGTTGGAAAGAATCGGAAAGTGACGCACTCTAGTTACGTTTCTTGTGCCGAAAGTATTTAATTTGACGTTTATGTTGGCGTCACTATTTCTTCGACCGCCTATAGTTTGTTCAAAGACTTGTAATGTAAGGGTAGAATAGGTTGAGTTTTGAATACGAAAAGTTGGTAAGCACAGCGACCGTAGAAGAAACCGATCAAAGGCGGTAAACACATAGCCAAATCGAGACAGTGGCTATATTAATAAAATTGCAAAATGCGGAACAAAGTTACTAGTTAGTAAAACCAAACGCTAGTTAAATGACCGAGTTTAGTAAGTGAAACAAAACTCTGACTAAATGAACAATGACCACCATAACGATGCTTACCTTATATTGTTCCCCAGGCCTGATGTTCTACTGAGACACGGGGCTACCTTGTGTGTCGTTATATCAGTGGCCCTGCTTCTAGTGTGAGTAATCGTGTTTGTCTTTGGGCTGTATTGATGCATGAGCATCGAAGCCGAGCGCATTTACATATTTTAATTCGGCGAAGGTAAACAATGTTTTACATGCAACGCCGAAATGTCCACTTTGTATTATGCACGGCCAGTAATCAGTCTGTGTATCCCGAATGCATGTCTAATTAATCCTGGCATTTTCAAAATTCTACGCATATCGAGTTGGCACGTGAATCCGGGTAGGATTATATCACTTCCGGTTTGTGGATTATTTTAAGTATGAATTTCTCGTGCGCCTCTCCAAAACACCAAGATTACGTTGATTCCATTAGTCGCTGTGTGGATTTGTAAAAAATTCGGTTTAATTAAATTTCGAATCCACTAAATGCCTTAATAAAATCAAGCGAAAAGGACTGTCTGACAAAATTGTTACTATGTAATTAGTTCTGGAACGTTTTCTAATAAACTGTATTGGCATTACATACATTCAAAGAGGCGTAACCTGGAAATGTGCAACAGTTAAATGGCCGGTCGAAATCCGAAATCATACAACACAATTATATACTCATGCATATCTCTCTATTGCGTCTAATAAGAAATGTGGGTGTATATATATATATATATATATATTCTTATTAGACGCAATAGAGAGATATGTATGTGTTGATCACGCAACCAGAATACTGCATACATAAATAACAATCCCTCCAATACAGCTTAAATCACTAATCTATATTAAATCCACTCAAACAGTGGAGTAAATTAATATTTTATGGCAGTTCAATTATGCGTATATAATTAAAACCGGCCAGTCCACTTCGACGTTGGGTCCCGACAGAGGCCCCGTTTTCAATTTAATCGCTGCAATGTAGTCTAGTCACGCTCCTCCAAATATTTGAGCAGTTTATAGCACCGAGGCTCGGCGCCAAGCGTGGCGTCGTAAATATTGGCTCTGGACGCGATAAGAGGAGATCTTTATTGAAGGCGGTGTCTGGCTGTCAGGACCAGTGTTGTCTGTCGTAAGTGGAAGGTCCGTGGACCACGAAGAGGAGCCGACTGTCCACTTTAGCACCCGGCGAGTGAAACATATTATAATTATAATTATGGTTGTCGTTTAGTTCGTGTGTATGGCTTGCATGGTACACGAACAAGAACACAAACAAGAACGTTTATGTTGTCTTCTCTTGCAATACTAACACACTGTGGTATCAATGACAAAAAAAATCACGTTGGCAAATATTAAAGGATAGATTAAAAAAAGATCATTGACTCGACGCAATCAATGCAGAAACGGTCGGTTTACATATGAATCATTATATAAATATAGTCATTTAATTCATGTATTTATACCCAAGGATGTATTATTAGAAATGAATAACACTAGCGCGTATGCGTTTAAGTGTACATGTAAAATAAATAAAAAAACATACACTGTTCTGTTTA